>BMAO01035395.1:0-40994 GCA_019973975.1 Trichonephila clavata | reverse complement strand
TGATTGTCTCTTAGAAAGAAGTTCCACTCTGACATTAAAATAGGATAAGAATAGGAGAATAGAGCAGGATAAGAGTTTTATGTTTCTTTCTTACTTATACATGTTACAATAAATGTGATTAATTCGGATTTTACCTAATCACCATTACATTTGTAAATGTGAAAAATTATTAAATATTTACCAAAAGTTCCCCTTTTAGCTTATAAAACCCCAGCTCGTAATGAGGAATTTGTATATATATATATGTAATAAAGCTTTACAGCTTACAAGTAAATGCTTTTTGGTGTAGAATATGTGTTCGTTTTTATGTGGAATTTTTTCGTATAAGCTCTAATAAAATTGTTTTTCTTATTCGGGTTTTTATTTGACAAGACATAAAATTTATCTAAAAATACAAGTTATTATGTAATTGAAAGTGTTCTGTTTTTACTAAACTTTATATTTACTGAAATAACAAGCTTGATTTTATCTCGTTTTTAGCAGTTTAATTATTTTGTATTTTCAGATGCCTTCTACGATATATGTTATATAGTTTGCTATTATCTAATATATCTAATGAAAGCAAAGACCCAATAACGCTCTTTTTGTTGAATTTTTTAAATTGAAATTTTATTGTGAGTTTTAATAGTCATTATATGACGTACTTTTAATTGTAAAAACGAACTTTGAGTGTTGTGAAAATATTCATTTTTAGGAATTTAGACCTTGTTATTCCATAAAATGGACCGTATTTATTACATTCCTCATTACAAGTTGGCACGCACGCATACATTTATAATTTCCTTTTCGATTTTTTTCACTCGTTTCTCCCTAATAAACCTGATGGAACCCTTAAGTTCTGTGGGGCACGATTTAAGACTACTGTAATAGGGCATACAACTTTCTACATTTGGTGAAATGCACGCACTTTTGATAAAGGTTTTATAGTGTTGTTAAAACAATAAAAACCTTAATACATAACACTGTCATAAGACAAATAAGGTAAGAGGAGAATCTTACGATGATTTTTATAATAACCTTCTTAATATAGATTAAATTTTCTTTTCAGTTTAAAAATCTTAACTACTCTTTTTTATGTAGCGTTTTATTGACATTATATGATTTTGAAAAAAAAATATTAAAAGGACGAGAGATGAAGCTTGAAAAAAGAAATGCTGTTTACCAAACAAGGAAAATCCGAAGTCGTTTTATATCTCTCGCAAATTCTTTCGAAATATTTTATCTTGGACGAATTTTACAGAGATAGGGGAAAGATCTATATTTGAAAAGAAATTGTAAAAGTTAAGGGTTTTTTCCCTCATGATAAGTAAAAAATATAAAATGATTACGAAAAAATAAATGTGTTTGTATTTCATAATTTTATCTCCTTAGAGGCTAAAAATATTTATTTATTTGTCAATTTTTTTTATTTTAGTAGTTTAACGATTATTTATTTACTTTCGAATATTATGTCGGTTTGAGCCCCAATGTGTCGTCAGCAGTCATAGGATACACCTAAAGAATTTCTTAAAATGGGTATGTTGAGTATTTCTGTAATGTTTAACACAAATTTTCGAGCAGATAACATATTTGAATTTTAATATATCGTTGCATAATCCTTAAGTCACTGAAGTAGTTTATCTTTGAGATGATACATTTAATTTTGATATGTTTGGCCACGCAATAAGAGTAAAAAAGCTATTTTCATTTAATTATGATATTATAAAAATATGCTTGAATGTGTAAAGATCTTAAAAATATATTTGTTTATCATTGACTCTCATTAAAAACTTTAGATAAAAGAATTATCTATGGAAATTTGAGAAACTTTTTTAAGATCTTGAAGAAATTTAGAGAAGGAAATGAGTCTAAAGTACATATTGCGAAATTTTTTAAAATTAGATTAGAATTTTCTTATTTTTTTTCTTTATTTGTAGCAAAATATAAATTTTTCTTCTTTAAAAAAAATTGCATTTTATTTATATTTAGAGACTAGCGATAACGAAATAAATTGTAGAATGTATATTAAAGCTAAACAAATCTAATTAATGGTGAAGGAAGCATAATTTATTTACATGGTTGCGAGTAATTTTTTTAAAAAATTTAATTTCTAAGAATTCTATACAATACAGTTTTCCTTTTCTAAAATACTGCTTTTGGCATCCAAATAAAGCTGTAAATTACATTAAGTATTTGCTTTTTGCTCTAAACTTTTCTATTAGGAATTAAATCTAAATCCTAAGTATTTAACGTACATTTAAAAAACTGACAGAATTAATGTGTATGATTATTTTTTAAATTTGTTGAAAAATATACGTTTAATTCATTAAAATATAGTTAAATTGTGAATATAAAACACACGCATACAAAAAGAAAAGGAGAGTAATCAGACTATAAATTAATTTTCAGGAACTCTCTAATCCCTAAGAAGTTGTTTTGTCGAGTGTGTTTCCAACAGACGAAAACAAATCTAATGATGAAAACTACGAGGCTGCGGAAACCGGTTAGACACAGAAAAAGGATACCGAAGAAAAATCACGAAGGATACGAAAAATATGTAGTCAGTGTTGGCATAAGTCAAAATTTTTTCCCCCCTGCTCAATGTATAATGAAGGCCAATGTTTACAAAGTGAATTTCATGAAAATAAATTTTTTTTAGATTACTATCTATAACTTGGTGTTTTTATAAACTGCTGTTTACAACGGAAATTGGATCTTTTTATCGTCATTATTCGATTAGATAACTGTCTCGCATGGAATTATAAATAATTTTGCTGACCCTTTTAATAAGATGAATAATTTTTTAAACAGCCAAAAATATTTTTTTATTTATTGACGCAGGATTAAAACATTTGAAGTATTTTATTGATTCACATAATTTGAACATGCTTCCAAAAATAAAAATTTATATTACAAAATCTGGTAACAATGTAAATAAAAGTAAAGATTTAAAAAAGTATGAAGGAAGACGATATTTTGAAATATATCAATCCAAATAGTATTTGGGGAACTGTTAATTGACCTTATAGGAAATGAGTTAACATATAATTGGTTAATTTAATAGAAGTTTAAAACTTTGAATCGAATTCGAAATTGTAATTTTTTAAAAAATGATTTTAATACAATTTAAAGTAAAGAATTGCAAAATTTCCTTTTTTCGTAGATTTTCCATTTTACATGAGTTATCATTTTAGCTAAAAATATTTTTTTTTGTTGAAAAATTGCACCTAACAAAGCTTAAAGATAAAAAGAATTTTATTGCAATGCATTAATAGATTCTTGTTTACCATATTTTAACACAACTGAAAGCTTGAAAATAAGGGAAATCTTTAACATTTGAATATTAATGTTGATTTTATATGGTCTAATTGTGTTTTTTCGAAAACTATATAAATCTACGATACTATATTTCATTGTTTATATATGTATTTATCTTATATAAAAAAAAACAAGATAAGGTATTTCTGAATTTCTAAAGTACAATTATAGGAAATAATTTATATTGGTTTTCCTCCATATACGTATATTTCCCATCAAATTAGTTAAAAATTAATTTATAGAAACATATATTAATTAATTTATAATTAATTTTTGCAAGTTAAGAATATATTAGCGTAAATAAAAAAAATCGAAATTATATTTGTGCTTATCTGGATCTGATTCTGATGATACGGTCAGTAAATTTTACAACAGAGACATGATAGAAAAAACTGAAAATAATTATTTATCATTTTATTCAGAATAAAACCACTATAATTGAGTTATAATCTTATTAGCATTCATTAGCAACTCATTTTATTTCGTAATTAACTGATTAATTAAAAGGATTGAAAAATTCATGAAGAAATTTCTGTATAAATTACAAGGATGCTATTCACAGAGTTTTCTGAGTTTCTTTCTGACTCGAGAAGAGTTTTAAAATAAATTATGTAACCTTGGCAGAGGTTACTGCTTAAGAAACATCTTTTCTGAAAACAATTCGATACCAACATATGTAAGAATAGGAACCAATAAATGGAAGAATATAAACGAAAACAATGCGATTGTTGGGTTTGAATAATTAAACGCATGCGCTTAAAATGTTGAAACGTTCAAGGTACGTCACGTGTTTCTACAATTTCAAAATGAAGAAATTAATTCGTATTTCTTATACAACGCATAAACGTTTATTATTTTAAAAAATTAAATGTATACATATATATAGTGTTCGAAAAGAAATATTTGTTGATACTTTTTTGATGCTTTTGTCAAAAAAAAAATGTTCCAAGGACCTTCAGTAGCACTTCGCGGAGAAAAGATATTGAACCACACCTGTTGATATCCAAATACTGAGTGAACTCTCATGAGATACATGGATTTTACTCAGAAAAAGATCTGATTCTTTTGCTCATCTCATGGAAGACTGCACTGTGTGAAAGTTTATTCTCCAATAAATGTTTATTTATCTTGATTCATTTGCATGTGGGAAATGTGAATGTCAAAATGTAAAAGGTTGACAGTATAGCGCTCAACTTCTTCTCAAATAGTAAGAATCACAGAGTTTATTTTTGAAATCATCTATTCCAATTGTGTGATAAAAATCTGTTGAATATATAATTAAAGAAATTTTAATTATCAGCTTTGAAAATTATCTTTTCGAAAAGATAAACTAACGAATATACCTAAAATGTACTTTTGTCTGGTTTTCTTTTCACAAATTAAGTGATGAAATATATTTATTATAAAGTATTTAATTTATTTTGAGTTAAGGAGTAATTAGAAAATTCCTTATATAATGCCTAAAAAATCCATTCATAAACATCAGACTATTTGCTAAAGAGATTTTACATGTTGATACGGGTACATAGGATGTTTATAATCGTTACCACTACACCTTAAATGAAAATTTCCAAGGAATTTATAGAGTAATTTTTCTATGTGAATAAATATAATTCTGTGTTAATTCGTGGGTCTCTAATTCTTGCAAGTTCTCTAAAAGTTCTCAAAGCAATTTAAATTTCGATGAATGTTTAATTCTATAACCCTTTGCTTTCTTTCAAATGTATTTATTTAATTTTGAATTAATATCACTGTAATATGATACGAGAATATCGGGAAATAAATATCTCATAATCTCTAACAATGCTGAAGAAAGGAAGATGGTACCTGATTTTGTACAACATTCCCCAGACTTCCACACCATCACGTCATAATTTTAAAAATACATTTACATTAAATGTTCGTAGTATTTATTCCATGTGAAGGGTTTGTGGCGACGCGAGAGCAAGAATTAGATTATAACCCCCATAATTCGACTCAAACACTCGCTGGTCTGAAGTGTCGAAACTGTTCATTAATTTATAAACTACAAAACCCCTGCTTTTTATTGAAAACACATGCATTCAATAAAGGTTTTTCTTAGAGGAACTTAGATTTGATAGGAAGAATTGAAAATGAATAATTATTGCTAAAAATATCTGCATTATTGCAACAGAACTTTAAATAAAGTAAGTATAAATATATAGAATATAAAGTAAATTAGATGGAAAATATAAAGTTCTTGAAAAATATAATAGTGTACAGTATTCCTTTTTTAAATTCTTAACTTTTAACTTAAAAAATAAAAAAAATGTCTCCCCCCCCTCTTAAAAAGTTTTTTGCCTCAGCTTTTCTTTTGAGTTCTTAGTGATTTTTCGTCATCGAAGAAACATTCAGAGTGATTTTTCAAGGGGGGAGGGCTAGAGAAAAGAAACACTACTGTACCTAAAATTTTTTAATATCAATCAACAAGAATAGATGAAAAATACTTGTAATTACTATTCTACTGCACGGCATAGATTCTTGAGCTACCCTATCTGAATCTACCGATGACAATTTATAGTTAAAAATTAACATTAAAAAAATTTATCGATATTAACTTATCGTTGAATCGTTTATAGAAAATTTGTTCTCGGGTTTTAATAGTATATAATCTTTACACATTCCGAATTGGGCTCACCTTGGGGTCAGTGTCATAATAGTGCTGCTGGGTCCTGATCCATCGGCTGACCAGGTTGTCCCTCACTGTGTGGGCGAGGGCATAATAGTAGTCCCTTGCGGTGGACACATTCCGATCCTTGACCAGGGTGTAGTGGAGGTGACGGTTGAAGGTACTCTTCACATTCTTGACGTTCTCGACCAGTGCGATCCCCTTCACGGAGATCTGGGTCAATTTCTCCTGGTCAGTGCGTGGAGGGGCCGACATCTTTCGCTCTCGAGCTTCACGCGGAGAGTGATTCGGTTCCCGCGAGTTGTCGGGATGAACCTTTTTTTCGCCTCTTCTGTCTCTCCTCAGGGTTGCCTTCTTTATCATCTCGCGACGCCAAGAGGTGGTTGCCAGTAGCAGCGAGGAAACGGATTTTTTTTCCATTGTGCACGCGCTGAAAGATTTGGGTCATATTTGGGGTCACACAAAATATCGAGATGAAAGTCAGTTCGGGTGTAATTTTTATGATTGAACGGTTTCTAATATATTGAAACTCATCGATTTAAGGGACTTGGTACCCTTTTAACAATGTTTTTTTATTTGTGTATTTAAAAATTATATATTATAATTAAAATTATATCATATAATGTTTCTATTCTAAAAAATGATGCAAGATGAAATTTATCACATTTTTTCACACAATTTTAAAAATTTAAGTTTTTTGAAGAAAATGTAGAAAATTTTAAAATTTTGCTCCTTTTGTAATTATTAATTTTTTGACCTGAAATCTTTTTTGTAATATTCTTAAGGAGGTTCTAAAAACTTAAGGGATTTATTTTACAAAAACTTAATCAGTTTTGGAGAAAATAATGAAATGTTGACATGCATGCTAAAAGTTAAACAAAAACGTCAATATCCCCTACATTTTATTATTTTTTAAAAAAAAGTATTCAGTTTACAGCAAAATGGATCGCTAATTTTGTTACATGCTTTATATATAGGACACAGGAAAAATGGAAGTGATTGGTAAATAATTGGGGAAGGATTAGTATTTTGAATGCACTAATGTACCGAAAAAACACAAAATGAGAAAAACCATTTTAAAGTTTATAATTCTGAAAAAATAATTATAATAAGCTTAAAAAAAGTTAAAATGCCACTTTAAGACATTATTTTTATATTTTTCTTTAAAATAATTGCAATTTCTTTCTTTTCAACCCGTACATTTTTATAAATGATCAATTTTTAGAGAATACTAATTCACAAGAAAATTCAATGAACTTGTTAAAAAAAATTTTTTTTTTTGTCATGACAGAAATTTTATAGTTTCTTTCTTCCCATAATATTGAGGAATTACATTTGTATGAAAAAAATATGAGGAATAAGAAATGGAATTATGAAATTATTCATATGAAATGCCTTAATTCAAAAATTCTACATGCGCACATTCACAAAGAAAAAAATTACATTATTGTAATGCCTCGGTAATATCTTGCTTTATATATTACATATTCCTTTTTATAGTTATTATTTCTCCTTTTTAAATAGATTTGTTCAGTGTCAAAACGCTTTTTTTAGCTCTGTTTTTTTTTTAAAATAAGGGGGCGTGTTCGAATTGCCTTATTTGCTAATTTACATTTTTTAAATGAAATTGTATCGAACTTCTAACTTTCCGACATGTGTAAGCGATATATCAATCGAAAGATAATAATATAAGGTTAAATAAAAAAAATTAAAAAAAAGAGTGTTCTGTCATTTTTGGGGTTCAAGTCACCTTAAAAAAACTATTGATTCGTTTTTGTTTTTAAATTCTGCATATTTACAGCAAGAAATTTTAATCACTTTCCTTCCATAAACTTCTGTGTACCCCCTAGACGTGTGACCATAGTCATGGATGTATTACCATCATTATTTCTGTTGAGTCGTGGGCTCGAAACCTGGTACATAAAGGACCAGTCCTATATCATCACGCCCCCCCACCCCCTTTATGTATCAACCTGACAACGCGGACCCCCAAGATTTTGAACATCCCTCCCTGACTCTCAACACATAGCTGAGTGATTTAATGGTTCCTCAATAATCCGAAGCCTGCCTCTGCTATTTATACAGACTTTTTAACACTTTTTTTTTCCTTTAAGAAAACAGTAAGTTGAAAAAAATTACGTTGTAGTATAATGGGGGGGTTATATGTAGTTGCAAACAATAAAAATTTGAGTTAATATTCTTGATTGAAATACATATTTTGTTTGAGTTTTTTTTTATTGGGGGGTAGTTTAGTGATCTTGTCTAGGGCAGTACATCTATAATTTTAGTCTTTCCAGAGTGTCCTAGGTGCGAGACTGATAAGGCCTCCCTCAGTCATTGCTTAAATTGCTTCTTAATTGCTTAAATTTTACTATTGACAAGGTCTTAGGAAATCCTATTTTATTTTTGGATTTTTTGGCAATTTTTGGTTTTATGGACATGACGTAGCTAAACTACGCCATCTGGGATAAGAAACAACAACAACAATGGCAACAACAACACCACAACATCTATAAAATTTTTCCAGGAGACATTTCAGAGTCTGTAAAAAAGGAATCTTAACATTAAATGAGGGACCTTCGGAGGCGCTAGGTACCCCCAGTGTTCCACGGGGGGGGGGAAGCTCAGTTTGAGAAATCATACTTTTGAGGAAAGGATAAATCAATTGAATCATTAATTCTAATGAGCACAAAGTCCTCACGTTGGCATGATGTGGAAGTTTGGAGAGCAGGTTGCCACCTCAAGCCTCACCTTGTCACGTGATCAAGGTTAAAAATGACGAGGTACGTCTTTTATAAATTCATGCAGTTTTGAAGTGTAGCATTAATAAACATATGATCAATCCATTTGAGAGCAAAGTTACAGAGAGTAAAGATGGTGTCCGTAAAATTAAATATAAGTATTAATATAAATATTCTAAACAAGAATATATATATATGTATATAATGAACATAAATATTTTTATGCATATGGAGTTTAAAAATAAATTTTATCCATTTAATAAAAGGAAAAAAAATAATAAATAAATTATAAAATAGCAAGTTATAAAAATCCGAATAATACATTTCCCCATGCTCTTTAAATAGATAAATAAACAAAGCAATTTAAAAACAACAAAGCCATACATTCCAGGATTTTAAGAAATTTTTCCCAAAAGAAAAATAATGTTATGCTAGAATTTAGTACAAATATGTACTCATCGTGTGCAAGAACTGAGGCTCGTCAGATCTGACAACACTCCAATCCTCACGTTGGAGTGCCGTTGAAGTTTGCACGTGTGAGGTGTCGTAGTCATCTAACCTTGGTTCAAAATCTAATAACCCTCATGCAGCTATGAAGTACGATGTTAATAAACAATTTATTAATAAATTATTCACACATAAATATTGGTACGTAAAACCTAAAAGATTAATCAAATCCAGGACATTTAATTCTGCAGCCGAATTAGTTACATAAAAAATAAAAATTATCTTTAAAACATTAAAATTATGAAATTGAGCGTAACAGTTGAGAAAAATAAAATTTCTTTGGTAGTTGCTTATCACTTTCATACAAAAAAAGTTCAAAAGTCACTTTCTTTATCTCATAAAATTGATACTAAAAGTATAATATTGGTCGTAAAGTAATAATAAAATGTGTCTTAGATATCATCCTCATCACGTGACTTTGGTTTAACATAGCGAAATCCATTAAATTTCTGGTGTCGCTCTAGAACTGTATTTAAAACTAAATAAATAAAAAAGTTCTAGTATATAGTAAAAAAATTCTACAGCGCATGTACACACACGCAAACATACTTATTAAAAATTAATTCTTTCAAATAAAGAACAAAATAAGATACAAAAATTCTTATAATGATGTATTTTGTAAGTTTGCATGCAAAAATCCAGCTTAAAAACTTTCTCAAAAGAAATGGCAAACATTTCGAAGTGTAACTGATAACTGTACGAGAAATCTCTGCGAGAATCTTCAAGGTCAGATGACACATTTTTCCAGAGACGAATTTTCCTTTCATGAGGACAATCCGTGATACATCTGATTTCTCTCATAAAATAAGAATCATTTTATGGGACAGATACATACCTTATATTTGAGTCTCGAAATGTGTCGAGCGTTTATTTTCTGCGATATTTTTAGATATATACGTAAAAAGAAATATAGAAAATAAATTCAGTTAGAAAATAAAAATTATCTAATAATTGTAACAAAAAAAAAGTCAATGTCAAATTTATTTTTTGCATTTTCTTCTCAATTTAAAAACACAGGAACAGCAGAAGATAATATTTTTAAAAAATGGAGGTTTTTAAGAGACAGAGAGGATTTTAAAAATCCAAGTGAGAGAAAAAACGCGTGTAACGAGATGATGAAAATTTACTTCTCCATTTGTGATTTAAATTACGTTTCAGTATTTTTTATCGATAATTTGCAAACGTATAAACGAAATTTGGTTATCTGTAGATGTATTCGCTGTTTTGAATTTTTTTTTTGTTTTTTTTGTTAATTTTGAAATTTTGTGTATCTTCTTTTTTCATATTTTTTTAATCCATTCAGATCATTTACTTTCATTGTAACATTTTTCTATTATTGGGCATGCTTTTTGCTTAAAAAATACGATGATTTTGATTAATAAGTTTCATTTATTGATTTTTCTTTAATTGAATATAATTTTGATTATGTTTTTATGTTTTTTACAAGGATAAATTTGATTCCTATTCCGGGCTTTAAATTTCATACTGAATTTCTAGTTTTTTCACTTTTAGAATAGTAGAGAATATTTTTACAATTTTCAGCTAACTTTTTCAAATTTATGAAAGTGAAAATTTTTAGTTTTCATTATAAATCTGCATGAGAGGTTTTTCAATTTTAGGAAAGAGTCGCGATCCATATATAGGAATTCTACTGTATTGTTTTACAGACGATTACATAATTAGAACCAACATAAACTTTGCGAAGTAGTTACATTCTCTTAAGAAAGTTGTGCATGCTTTCTTAATTGATAATATAATGTTTTAAATATTAAATTCTTTTTTCCACGCTTACATTATTTAATGGTTTTAGTTTCGATGAATGAAAAGTGTCTACTCGTTTTATATCTCCGAATTACACACACATTTAGAATAGTCTTATGTTTTAAGAGTGAATACATTAATTGATAAATTGAATTAAATTATTATCTAAATACATGATATCAGTCGCCGGCGGTTGACTTTTTTTTTGTCTTAAAGAGTGTAACTAACTGCTGTATGAAATCGTGATCGCTGTATGCTTCAGATAAGAGAAATATTCGTTCATTGCTATGATAAATTCCTACATCGATGATAAGCTCTCTAATTATAAATTTATTATCTGTATCTTTTGCTTAGTAATCCTTTAACCCTTCCAGGACATTGGTTACAACCCCCCCCCCTATTTTTAAAAGTACACTTAAAAAATAGTATGTAACTTCCTGCTCAAAGACCTTAAAATGAAGTTTGTTCTACTAATGGACAACACATGGAAGCATCACCTGGTTTAACAACATTTATAACCCCAAAAAAGCAATCTCTTATATATTCCATGTATTTTTTTTAAAGTCTGTTGAATTTCCTAAATTTTTCAATAAATAATTTCGAAAAAAATTAAATACTTAATGTGTTATCATTTTTACAGTTATAAATTATTATATAATTATCATTATTTCTGAAGAAACTTGCACAAAACATTCTTTTCTTAGTATTTATATTAACTGTTTGCACAACTCAACCAGCGCCTATTAAAACCCACTCTAGCTGAACTCAGATGGATCCATTTGCTCTCTCCCAGCAATTTTGTGAATATTATTTAGATATACAGGTCAGGTCTCCAACTCCCGGGCCACAGAACGGTATCGGTCCATAGATCAGTTGGTACCGGTCCTCCTAATGAACTTGAAATTATTTCTATTTTATTTACTATGGTGTATTTATCTCGGGTTTGAGCGACTTTCTACGGAAATAACTTTATATTCCATGAGTTAAATCACTTTACGAGGAAATACATTTTTTGGTGTAATTGTATTTTATTCTGAAAGGGTGTATTTAAATACAGCTCAATTAAAATTATTAAGTCAAAACTATCTAAAGTATAAGCTATTAAAGCCCCCCCCTCCCCCCCTGCAGGTCACGGTAAATTTATCAAACGTTGATGGGGCCGCGGGGATAAAAAGGTTGGGTAACACTGATTTATGTCATTTAGAACATAAAGTAAAATAAAATTTCAGAAAAATTATCTGTTTTGATATAATAATTTACTTAATTGATAAAAACAATTTAATTTCTATGTTTAATAGTGTCTTTCGTACCTAAAAAAATTTCAGAAGAAAAAAAATTACAATGTCATAATATATTTATTAATATTTTTACAGCCTAAATGAAAAACTTATAATGTTCGTATTTAATCTTTGTGTTGAAAGGAAATATGCTATTGGTGTTGTATAAAAAATAAGAAGGTAGACATTTTGATTCAGTGAAACAGATGAAAGCTTATTTCTTAGCATTTTTAACTATTTGAAGTCAGAAATGCAAAATCAAATTAATATAGTTTTGAAATTCCTATGATAAATTTCTGGTTTTTTTATATTTGATTTTCGGCATTGATTTTTTTAAGCAACAATAACGATTAAAAAACGTGTCAACAAAAAAAATGTTCTCTTAGAGTACGTTATTCTAAACTTTATTGACGCTTAAAGCTATTTTTAAGGATGAAAAAATGCTCTAATTGAACCATTGATATTGTCTTAAAGTTATTTTTCAACAGTTTAACTGCACGTGAAAACATTAATGAACAATAATTGTTCTTTATTTATGATTTTTGGTCAATTAATTGCCATTAAGAGCAGCAAGAAAGGGAGAGAGTTAATGTAAGAGTGATAATCACTCGTAATTTTGAAACTCGGACAAGTGATTAGGACGACACCTGAGCTAACCACACCACGCTAACGGAAGAAATTTGAGCCACGAAAGATTTAATGTGCATCATCCCCGTCTTAACGATGGGTTATCAGTGGTAACAGGGCTCGAACTCATGACACTCCAATCATAAGTCTGATACTATAACCACTAGTATACCGCAGCAAACAATCCACCTTGATTAAAAACTTCACAATAATTGGTTGGAAAATCACACAATGGCGCTTTTTTAATAAGCAAGCAATTCTACGTCGGCTATATTAAACTTTTACCTATGTGTTAAGAATGAGCCGTTTGCTTTCTAGAGTATGTTTGGCTTTTGTTAGTATTGTGGCAACGGTTTTTATCATATTTTTATGTAATATAATCTGGCAAGACCAGATCTAGGAACGCTATACCGAAGTAAGCGTATTGTACCGCAGCATGGTTTTTCACAATTATTAAATTGTGTGGCTTACACATGGTTTACACATTTGTGTTTCGTAAATAATTTTAACCTTTTTTTTGAAATTATCGACTCCTTACATCTTTTTTTTTTTTATCTTATTCGTACGAGGGGTGATAAAAAAAGTTTACAAGCAGCAGTATTTGGAATGTAGTGTGGATGAAAATATTGTTACCCCCCACACACAACACACACAACACACAACACACACACACACACACACACACACGCACGCGCGCTCACACACACACACAACACACACACACGACACAACACACACGCACAACACACACGCACAACACACACGCACACACACACGCACAACACACACACACGAACACAACACACACGCACAACACACACACACACACACACAGAGTGGAGACAGATGGTTCTAGTTGTCTTATACCGGTTGTGCGAGTATATAGTGTTAGTAAATCTGCAGATAGTGTTAGGTCTGTAAGGGCGACAGTAATGGCAAAATTTCCAGAGAAGTGGTCTCGCACGGAGGTTCAAGCCTTGATACGATTCTTATAGGCCAAGAGTATGTCCCCATATGTCATTCCCAGACAAAACGTGGAAGTGTACGAGGGCGAAGCAATGAGTAGACAACAGGTAGCGAAATGGTGTCGTTCTTTTGCAGTGGGCAGAGAACAAGTGGAAAACCGTAATATGGAAGCGAGCGGACGTCCAAGTTCTGTAACGTCTGGCCTCAACACGGCACATGTTCAAGAACTAATCCAAGAGGATCGACCGAGTTGGATTGATAGAGGATTGGTTGGACGAGGGGATTAAAGAAACACTTATCCGGATCAAGGTTCACTTCAGACGGCAATGTTCAAATAGCTGCTGAGAGATGGCTTAATGGCCAGGGACCTGAGCATTACCAAGACGGGTTAAGCAAATCGTCCAATAATCTGATAAATGCCTAAACAGGTTTGGTCATTATATAGAAAAATGACTGCTACACATGTCTCTTAATTCCCACTTGAATCTTGTGTCTATTGTTATTAAATATTTTTTTTTTGGTTTTTAAACTTTTTTTTGGATCACCCCTCGTATTAGCTAAGTATGTTTCTGTTGAAAAATCTTTAGAGATTAGAATTTCCAACTTTTCGTTTATTTCACTGTTCATTAAAATATCAGAAAACATTTGTAATTTATTTTTTAATGCTGCAAAAATAAAATCAGGAAATTTTCAACTAAGTTCTTTTTTTTATTTTTCGTTTTCTTGCTACCCATGAGATATCATGCCGCTGTGACAATTAAATTAAATTAGACACTGTAGAACCTTATGACCCGTGTATTTTCTTCGCGCCCGGATAAAAATCACTCTCTGAGGAAAGAGAATGTTGTTTTTTGAAGCCAAATTTTAGAGATTTATTTTCTACAATCCAATCTCTATTGTTCTTTTTGGACAAAACAGTAACCATAGAAACGCAAGCCATAAAATCGATTTTACTTTCTTCACACAGGCCCATCATTTCGCTCGTGTCATTTGGGGCGTGAAAAACGACTATTCCTCAAATATTTGTTTCAGTATGAAATCATTTAAAATTTCGATATCAAAATTTCACAGTTAATCTTTTATATACAAACGTACACTCTTTGTAAGAGAGTCGCTGTTACTTTAAACTTATAAAGTCAATCTTAATAAAACTGTTATAGTATTTTTTTTAAAATCTTCAACTGTTTTATAATTGCTCACTTTCCGTTGCATAAACTTTTTTTTATACTTAAGAAAAAACTGTCCCCACAGAGGGATAAGTGTATACTGGTCAAAAAGTTTTCATGTTAGTGTGGCATAAACGTGGATATTGGCGAACCTTCACAATTATCAATGTTATTATTTGATTGTGGCTCAGAAATAGGCAATCACTTAACAATTGGACAAAGTTGTAGTACTATCTTTATTTTTGTTATTGTTTCCTCTGGGATTGCTTTAGTTGTTCTATTACATTTATACTATGAAATTTTCTTGAATGATTTGAGTAAACTCTATTGTTGATGAACCTTATAACCCTGAAGCCCTCCCAACTGATGATGGCAGCTGAATTAATGATGTTTGAAGTTAAACTTCACTATAGACTAAAAAATTTTCGTAACATCTTGTAAGTGTGTTTAATAACATCGAACTATAAAGAAAGAAAAGGGTTATATGCTACGGACCTCGTAATTTTGAGCCTCGGTTATGTGACCAGGATGACACCCATGCTTGCACCCACTACCACACCTCGTTAATAGAATTTTGAACCTCGAAACATTTAAATGCACCAGATCCTTTACACGGTGGGTCTTCAGTGTCACTAGGGCTCGAACTCATGGCACGAATTTCACAATTTCGTGACCATAACTGTAAGGTTATCATGGACACGTTTTCACGTTAGTGTAGAGTGAATGTGGATAGTAGGGGGAAGGGCTAAAATATCGATATACTGATTTAGAAATAGGCCTACAATTAACAACTGAATTAATGCAGGTCTTGCTTCTATTTTTATTTCTAGAATTATTTCCATTTATTTCTTTAGGTATTTCGTGTTACATTCATTCATACAATGAAGTTTTCATGAAAGATTCGAGTTGACTAAAATTTTTTCTGTAATATCTTCTGATAAAAAATATTAGGAAATCATAGTTTTCATTATTTGTTCTCTTTTCTTTAACGGAATCAAGTATTTGTACGTCTGCCCTCATTGAACTCGTATTCATTAGCACATCACGACGTTTACAAGAAAATTTGCACTGCATAGCACTTTTTTTTCTCCCGGAATTCTGTGATAAATATTTCGTTCAGCAAGGACATATTTGTTTCTTGCTGTGGATATTAATATCTTCTAATAACAACACACGATTGAACACAATTTAAATCATGTAAGTCAATCCTCTTTTCAATACTTTCAATTCTCTTTTAGGAGTCGGATGAGCATTCATCATACCACGAATTGAGAAATATGAGTGATTTCACTCCTCCGATAACAAAGAAAGAGGAAATGATACCGGGAAAATAGTTAGTGATTTATTTCGATTTTAAACAATTCAAATACACTTTAATTAACTCGTCTTTCAAAAGAATTGGTCAGGTTTTCAAAGGCAAACCGAATATTATGAGTGGCATAAGAATGTCAATGTATTTGAAGAGGAAAATGAATTCAGTATAGATTAATAAGGAATTTGATTTGATCTATTGTAAAAAGAGAGAGAGAGAGAGAGAACTACAAGTACTGTGTACACGATGAGCACGTTTTCTCCTGAATTCTTTTTAAGTCTTTCATTAGGAAACTAAATTGTAGAAATAAATGAAACAAGTCAAAAGGCATTTAAAGGTGACGAATAGATTTTGTGTACACTTCAATTCGTAACGTTTCTAATGAAGAAACTTTCAATTTTTTATGTGTTTTTACATTTATTGAAATGAACAAATATTCACGTGTATTTCTTAATTAAACTCGCATTTGAACCATGGAGCGAAATATACCCGACGGGATGTTTTAATTGGAAGCTACTATAATTCCTAAATCCTTAATTCCGTTGTTTAGCTAGATGATTACATCTATTATATTTTTATATAATCCAATGATTCATTCCATTCTTTTAGACATTTTGGTTTATTAGGCGACACAAACAGAAGACATGTATACAGGACAAAGAACATTATATAACTCTGATTCGGCAAGCTAAAAAACTCAGATGACTTGCAGCGCCATCTATTCATTTTACATTTAATTTATAACAGAAGTATTCAACAAGTCGTAGTCTCGATTTGATATTTTTATTAAATTCACTCTTAAAAGTAATACGAAAGTTACTGGCGATGGTCCTTGTAATCCTCAGTATCGGAAAAGTTATGAGGACGACAACTGAACTAGCTCTCCACTCTACAAACGTCCACACCAATGGTAAGGACTTTAAGCCTCCGTATGCTTCATGTGCCACAGCTTCTTTACAAACGGTTACGCTAATCAGTGTTTGAAGCCAGAACTCGACAACGCCAGTCACGAGTTCAAGATCCTGACCACATGGCTACCACAGCTTCGTTGTATTCTCGAACTACGGATTAGCCGATGTTCAAGCCAAATAACGAGTTAGAAGCCTGATTTTAACATGCATTCTGTTGCCATGATAGTCGAGTGGTTCTGCATGCTTGTGACCAGCTTTGTTTTAATGTAATCTTGTACTCAAACTCTTACTTAAATGTGCTTAACGAGTTACGGAATTGTTTTTTAAAAATTCTGTTGAGTTTGGAAGTCCTACCGTGGCCGCAGGGCAGGGGTTTGAAATCTGAGAGGCCGACCTAGATGTCAATTCTTCCAGTAATCATGATTCAAAACTATGAGGTTTGTCACCAATATAACTTTAAGTTTAATAGACACTGTATTCCAATACAAAAAATGTTAATTTTGGTAGTAAAGTTTTCAGTTCTGTTGGGAGGTTTTCAAAAAGGACCAATTCCCCCCCCCCCCAATCTTTTTTGGCGAGTACAATGTTTATGGAGAATCATGCAGGCTTCTCGTGTGAAATAATGGGGGATGTTGTTGTTGTTTCTAGTGACACATGATTGGCAAAAGTGTGAAACATGATTGGCAAAGGTGTGATTGGCAAAGGATTGAAAGGTTGAGAAACATCAGTGTTTCTCAAACTTTCCATACTTGTGACTCAATTTTCAGTCATATTTTTCATCCCCTCCTCTCATACAATAACAATGTATTGAATTCAATAATAATGTACTTTGATGCGAAGGCTACAATACGACTTTAATTATAAACAGTACAAATTATCAAGATAAGTATTAAATTTTGTGTATGACAAGCCCATGGGAGTCACTAGAAATTATTAAACTTGTTTTTAATTTAGTATTGATGAATTAATTATCAAATACTTTGTGCAGTACTGTTATATTTATGAGTATATCATATCAGTGTGAATGTGTACTTTATTATTTTTTTTGTCAGAATGTATTTTGTTATGCTTCCTTTTAGTAAACTGATAACTATTTAAAATATTTTATTTTTGACTTTCTGATACGCTCGCATGCAACTTCTTCCTTGGCCTGCTTATTCGCCGGATATGTCGCCTATTGAGAACGTGTGGGATTTGGTTGGTCGGCATCTCGCTCGTGATCCGGGACTTGAAGCTTCAAAAGACGAACTTTTGCTGCGCAAACAAGTAATATGGAATTCTCTTCCTCAAGCAGACATTCAAAATCTGTTTGACTCCATGCCATGTCGTATAGCAGCACTTATTGCAGCGCGTGGTGGCTACACCAAATACTGACTTCGGACACTGAATATTGTTCTTTTGCTTTGAAATTTCGTCATTTATCTATACTAATGAAAGTCATTTGTGCATTGAATTTCATTTAATTCTGATTATACCTTCATGGTGTTGCATTTTTACAAACAGCAGCATACAATTTAAAGCGCTCAATTGAGCTGAAATTTTATAGAACGATTATTTCGGATGACAATAAGATAATTTAATTATAATTAATAAAAATGAATTTATTAAAACTAATTATTCAAAGAATAACAGATACAGCTACGTTGGCATCATTTTTGGGGACTTAGCGACCATTTTGGTGACTTGTGTCAAAACTTTAAAAGGTATTTTTCTCACATTTTAAAACGCTCATTTGAGCTGAAATTTTCTATACACGATTATTTTGGGTGACAATACGATAGTTTAATTATAATTAATTAAAATTAATTGACTGAAACTAACTATTTAAAAAATTACAAATACAGTCACGTTGGGTTTCATTTTTAATGACTTGGGTCAAAACTTTAACAGATTTTTTTTCTCACGTTTTAAAGCATTCACTTGAACTGAAATTTTATATACATGATTGTTTTGGATCACAATACGATACTTTAATGAGAATTAATAAAAATTAATTGTAATTTAACATTGTGATTCTGTGTCTCATGTATATACATATTTATATTAATTGTAGTTATTTAATAAAAAGTAACTAAAATAAAAATTTTCTTTAACCTAAGTAGGAATTGACTTAAATTTTTTTTATATTACTTGTTTGATTTTTGAACTCTTGTAACTATGATAAAGCTATTGGTCGTTATCTATGTTTTAAAAATATTTGTATCGCTTCTCTTTCTAGTATCGTAGATGCGCATTTTTTGTGTGGTTACTTTATCTAATATTTTATCTGTAGATGACAACCACACACATTATTTGAAATGAGTTCTCTAAACTGATTTGTGCCTTTGAAAAGATATTTTATTTTTCTAATAGGCAAAGATAACTCCAAGCATAAAAATCGCTTACGGCAGTGCTTCTCAAACTTTCAATATTTGTGGCCCAATATTCATTCATATTTTTCATCGCCCAACCTCCATACAATAACAATGTATTGAAATCAATTATCCTATACTTTGACGCTAAAGCTACAATATAACTTTAACATCTTAAGAGCCTCTGGCGTATATAAACGTCCCCCTCAGCCAAAGCGTTAATTGCCCCGAACGTATATATACGTCTTTCCGAAGTACGATTTTCTCTGAACACAGCTATCCATAAAATTATTTCGAAGGTTTTAGATTGCAATAAAAGGCCTATGGCAGTGTTTGCGAAGGATTTATTTATTTCAGAGAAGATTTTACTTATTTATTCCTTCTCATCCCCCTCAATACATCAAATACGCGTGCCAATGTGGAAAACGGTTGCTTTGGGAAGCGAATCACCTAACTTTTAATAGGTAATTATGAGATTAATTTTAAAGCGTACAAACTATCAAGAAAAATAAGTGTTTATTTTTTGTGTACAATTATATATATGACAAGCCCATGGGGTCACTGGTAATTATTAAACTTGTTCTTAACTTAGTATTGTGAAATTAATTATAAAATACATTGTGCAGTACTGATACATTTTTAAGTGTATTATATCAGTGCCAACGTGTATTTTATTTTTTTATTATGTCAGAATCATTTTGTTTGTTTACTTTGAGTAAATTAATAATTTTTTCAAATAATCTTATGATTTCGACTTTTCAATATGCTCGCGCCCCTTTGTAGAGTTATCACTCCCCCTAGGGGGTGCGCCCCACAGTTTGAGAAACTCTGACTAACGGGGATAAATGACGATCAAATAGGATAAATTTTTTTAAAGAAATGATGCAATACTCTTTCTGTTTTTTCGAAAAATGATTAAAAATCTAAATAGTGTTTTCCCCCTGTTTAAGTTCAAGAACATTATCGTAATTCGCATTTAGGAAGAAAAATTATCCAATAGATGATTATTCTTTATTACGAAAAAGTGCGCTAACATTCATATTACATCCGGATTGTTCTGTTATGTAAAAAATACTATTTTAATATACTGTCCTTTTTCTATAACTAAATTCTTTTTTTCTAATATGGAGCAAGTTTCGTACTAGAGTGGTTTGAATATTGCTTACTTATGGATTGCTCTTGTTAATTTTAAAAACTTATATATAACCAAGTGAATACATTTTGCATGTCATGAATATATACGAAAGGTAGAACAATTGAAAGTATTTCGTGTTTTAAGTTGAAAATATGTCCTGATTTTGGCTCAGATTCTTTGACATTAGGTTATGTCAGCTTTCTCAGAGATATAGAAATATTGTGATTTGCCCCCAATTTTTCAATTACCGTAAAAACCGGCGTATAACGGGCACTTTTAAATCAAAAAAATAACATAGAAATTTACGGGTGCGAGTTATTCGCCGGGTATAAAAATGAAGCTTTAAAAATAAAAAAAAAGAGATAAATATAAGAAAAATTAGACTTCCACTTATATCGAAATACTGTTTATTTAAAAGAAATGACATACCTTGTACACTTAAAATGTTATAGTTCTAGAACAGTGATCCCCAAAGTGGTCTATATAGACTCCCAGGGGTCTATGACGACCTTCAAGGGGTATACGTTAGCAAAAAAATAATTTAGGGGGCCATGAGGTGTAAATGGAGGTCTACGATTGTGACTCTCATTAAACCAGATCTTGACTTTCATTTTAAATGGAAATTCAATCAAATAGAAATCAGACTCACCTATTTAGCAGGTTCATTTACTAAATTTAATGAGATTAATTTGCAGTTGCAAGGCGACAGCATAAATTTAATTAAAACAAGGACCTTATTTCCGCGTTTCTTGTGTGTAAGAATGAAGCTAAAGGAGTATAATATTGGACGTCACAAATTTTCCCAGTTTCTTAATTGTCACAGAAAATCTGCCAGGAAAAAGACGTTTTAACCTATGTTCAACATTTAAAAGCCAATTTTTTAGATTTTGAAATTAAGTTTGATAATGCTTTGACTATGGAAATATCACAGTAGGTAATCAATTCATATAGTCAAATTGAAAAAAAAAATGTCAAATAAGAATTAGGCCCTAACGAAGATCTTAAAAGTAAAATTTAGAAACGGATGTCAGAAATTTTGGCTTTAAAAAGATGAACTCCTGTTATTTATCCCATATTATGGAATACTTTGAGAAAGTTTGTAAATGCTTTTTCAAATGAAGAGTTTCAGCACGGTTGCCAAACTCCAAAACAAAAAGAAGAACAGGTTGGAGACTAACCGAGGGGATATTTAGGATTAAATCCGACAAGACTGATACAAAATGTTGAAATTTTGTTATTGAATCCCCAGATTCATACCTCACACTAAAAATATTTGTTTGTTGCTCAGTTAATTTTTGTAATAGTTATTTTATGCATTAATTAAATTTTGATTTAATTAATTAACATATTGTGTTTCTTAATTTTTAAACACTGTACTTCACTACAGTTAGAAATTTAAATGTTTTAAAGTAAATAGCTCTATACCAGCTGTCAAAATCATATTTAAGTTAATGAATTTGCAAAAGTTCAAATAGTAGGTAAGTAGGGGTCTACCCAGAAGTGAAAAACCTGGCAAGGGAGCAATGAGGCAAAAAAGTTTGGGAACCTCTGTTCTAGAAGTATCCTATTTTTTCAAAAGCCTTGTATAATACTTCGAATAAATGTCTTCAAAACATAACAGTATTACATACGTATATTTCAGGTTTCTTCGTAAAGAAGAGGGTGTGCGTTATACAGTGAATTTACCTAAAAATTTGAAAAACAGCTTGAAGGCATAGGTGCGCTTTATACGCTGGAGTTTAAGGTATGTGGTAGAAATAAAGATAAATGAACTTAAAGATATAATTAACTTTTTAACATTCAGAAAGTAAAATATATAGTTTTTAAAATATGACTATAAAAAAGGATTCGGCAAGTTTTTTTTCCAATTACTCTACAAGTTATTTTTTATTATATTGATTTTTACCGAGTAAAATAACCATCACACACCTACCCAATTTTCCATGTTAATATTATTTTTCTGTTTCATTTTATTGCATGAACTTCCCTTAAAAATAAGTGGCGTAACGTACACCCCTAGGGATTCTAAGGGGCCCAAAGCTTGACAGACGCTAAGTACGTATTTAGGCTTGGGGCCCTAAACTTGAGTTTGACGGGGGGGAGGGGCTAATATTCTCCGTTACGCCACTGTTACCAATGCTTTGCAATTAAGACAGTCTTACAAACTGGTGAATGTTTTAGTTTCTTAACCGTTACTGCAATATGCTTTCTTTCTCATGACAAGGTTTATAAATCTACAGATTAATTACTTGGTAAATTTTTAAAATGTTCTTACTGAATAACTGGAAATCAATACATCAATTCAAAAAAATAACTTCTTAGTTTAATAAAAAAAAAAAACTTTTTTGTTGAAAAAAATTAATTGTAATGGCATTATTTAAAAAAATTTGTAGTGTTTTAAATTTTTAATACTTAAATGAACGTGTGATAAAGAATTCGAAAAGACTGAGAAACTCATAATTAAGTGTAACATATATAACCAATAGCTTTTAAACGGTATAGAAATTTTATGGATCCAAAATATAAGAAAAACACATTAGGACTATTTTTTAAAGTTAATCTCATTAAAATGTACTTTCATTTCTTTCAAAATTACATTTATTTTGTATAATTCTATTTGGATGAATAATTTTGCAAGATAATGTAGCGTAATAGCACACATTATTTGCAATATATAGCTAATATATAATTATAGTTAATAATAGTTTATTGTGGAAAAGCAATATATTTATTCTAAAAAATGTTTTTGCAATTGCTATAATTAATGGTCCGAATTTTATGATATTTATTTAAAATAATAATAAATAATGTATACTCAATTTATTTAATAGTCTTGCACTTTATCACATTTTTATTTCCCATGAATTTATCTCTTGACAATTTTAAAGGCGCAATGTTGAACTAAAAACTTTCGAAATTCAATGTTTATGTATTATCTGAGACTTTGAACAATAACGTAGCTGATTTTTCCGATACGATTTTTGCAATTTTACGATTCTAAGCGTAGCATTTTAAAACTCTTTGTTCTAAAAAGTAGCCGTGAAACACGCAAGAATCTTTCACTTCTCCGTAAATGTCAAATCTGGAATAGAAATGGGTTCTTTGATAACAGTAAAGACATATTTCCTTTTGAATCACGTGTTTTCGGCATCCGTTTGGCTTTATTCTAAAGAGCTATTTATCCCGCCATCCCGTTTAGAAGCAATTCCTTATCGCTTGTTCCAGAAGATAACAGTATTTTTTCAAAAGGATCTTGTTTATTTGTGGTGTATCTAACGGATATTTGAGAAGCAAGAACAAAAGTAGAAGCAATTATTTCTTACATATGGCAATTTTTTTCGGAATATTTCTTTGATTGAAATTTGGGTACTTATTGAATAAAACACGAATTCTAAAAACGGAATATGGTGATATGAATATGGAATATACTTTAATACGTGAATATAGAATATAATCGAAATATACCTCATGGAAAATAATATATAATTATAAATAAATAATAATCAATAAAGTAAAAATGACAATTTTTATTATTTGATCTTATTTTATTATTGTTATCAATTTTATAATATATTATTATTATTAATTTCAAATTATATTATTATTTTTAAATTTATATTATATTATTATTATTAATTGCATATTATATTATTGTTATTATTAATTTCATTTTATATTATATTTTTAATTACATAAATTTTTTTATTTAATTGAAAAATTTCACTATTTAAGAATTTGGTAAATCCCAAATTCGCATTTTAGTATTCAAACTTGCCACACCAAAAAACAGTTAGACTTGGAATGGCGACAAGGTGATAAATATGAAACGAAGCACACGGTTGCCAATTCAGAGCCTACGACTCGTACGAAGTCGAGGTTGCCAATTTGGTGAGTTATCTTGAAAGTTGGCATGGTTGCGAGAGTAATGAGTAATAAAATTGGGAAGTTCGTAATAACTTTTTATCTCTATAACGTATCAAATTTAGTCTCGAGATTTAAAAATAAAGTTATAAAACAAAATATTGTTAGTCAAATGTCGTAGTTAATTGATTTGGCAAAATAGTTTATAATTTGATAGTTAATCGATCTGACAAAATAATTTATAATTTGATAGTTAATTATTTTATAAAAACTTATTCTGAATGGATTTCTAAATCAAGAACTAATTGCTCGTTAAATGAAAACTTCGATATTATATTTAAATACAATATATTCCGCCGTATAACACGTACTTTAACACAAAAAATAAGATAGAAATTTACGAATGCGTGCTATACGACGGGTACAAAAATGATAGCTTTAAAAATAAAGAAAAGATGAGCATAAAACATAAGAACTTTACATGTATTCCAATACTGTTTATTTCAAAGAAATGGCCAACTTTAGGAACTTTCATTACGAGATAACAAGAAAAAATCTTCATTTTCGTCTTCAGGTTATATCTTCAGATATATCGATGAATTCTTATTTCATCTTCACCGTCACTGTTAATAAATAATCCGTTAATAAATAATTATCTCCCGTTCCATCTAGAATGTTAGATGTACAGAATATGGCGTGGAAACTTTCTGTTTTGAAAATGCAATAGAACACACTACATGTTTCATTCGACTTTATTGTTATTTCCCACCTACCACACAACACTGGAACTTTGAATTTACACAGTTTTAAACATAATGCCTGTTAAATGTCGCCCTCCATTATCAGTACACTGATGTAGTCGATTTCGAAAACTCTGAGTCACCTTTTCAACATATCGACCGGGATATTGTCAATATAGAATCCAATGTTGTTCCGGGGTCTTGGAGCGATCTTTGTAAAACAAAGATTTGTTATAGACCCACAGGAAGTAATTAGGAAGAGAATAAATCAGGTGAGCACGCAGGCCAGTTTATGCCCCTTCGCAGGGAGTTCAGTCATTCGGGGAAGGCTACTCTTAAAACACCCATGAAAACATTTGACGTGTGGGCTGTGGCTCCATCTTGTTGTAAACACACGTTGTCAAGATCCCTTTCTTGGAGAGCGGGTACGAAGAATAGTTGGAGGATTGTCACATACAGGTATGAATTGACACATGAACTCGTTCCACATTTTCAGACATTCTACTGGTCTTCAGAGGTCCTTTCTGTTTTTTGGAGACATTTCCCATTGCTCGGAAGGCATCCATCTACATTAAAATACATTTCCGATCAGGAACTCCACCTCATGGAGGAATATCGAAGTGACGACAAAAGAAACGTTGTACTACAATCACCAACCGACTAGTTAGAGAAACACGCCTCCACGGAAAATGCGCTCTGCTGCCTCGACCACAACATGTTTGACACTGAGACAGGCTGGAACACAAATATCCCACTTCCCTCCCTACGAACATTACTGCAACAAGGTCAAAACAGGAAGTTCCCGCTCCTGAGCCTGTACTGCATTTCTTAAATGACTTTTAATTGCATCAGGTTTAGTTTCATTCCATGCTTTCATTATCCACTCCAAGACTGTTTCTAGACTTCATAAGGTAAGAAAACCTTATAAGGTAAGAAAACCGGACCCTCTTTCGAAGCCCTTGAGGTTTTTTTCGATTGATGATAATCCTATATATATAACATAAAATTTAATTAAGTACTTGCAATTTACAATTTATTTTAATAATTAATACTAATAAAAATTCAATAATTTATTTTTTACTATTTTTGTTAACAAAATAGACAAAACCAGAAGAATCGATTGGTGTTGTCTTGAGGTATGATACGAGTTGGGGGACTTTCGGTCATGCCCTTGAAAAATTTCTGTATGCGCTACTGGACTGGAATGAGTGTACGAAATGGCTAGTGAGAAACTGTGAAAAGAAATAGTTTTTGATATTTCTATAAATGTTTTGTACAGAAATAAATAATTTATATGAACGTTATTCATTTATTATTCACTACTTTATTTTTTGTTAATAATTCCTGTAAATGGTACAGTTGATAAAATTGAAAACGTTTACAGTTTATTATGTGCCAAGAGACATAAAAAATGTGATGCATATACTTAAATTATATAAAAAATATAAAACTGATTTTTTTAAAATAAAAAATTTATATTTGTGGAATAAATATCTTACACATGTTTGTCTTTATTTCACACGTCATGAATTGGGCCCATTGCCCACCCCTGCCTTAAAAAGATTTGCTTTAATTATGCGAACGTATTTTCAGAGAAGCACAATATTTTTTTGGAAAAGTATTACGGGAAAAAACATCAAACTCTCACTGATAATTCTACTATTTTTGAATCAATGTTCTAAAGCCCTCCGGTGATGTCAAGGTTGAATTGTTTCTTGGCTACTTCCATGGTCTCTGGATATCGCATCAGGGTGAGCGCGGTCATGGCTAAGGCCTTTGCCACATTTAGTGTAGGTTCTTGAGCCTTTGGGTCACCAGATGCTTCTGTAAAACTTTTAGAATGGTTCTGGGCTTCAGTGTTGATGTCGTAGAAAGGGTGGATGGATGGGATTGCATGGGACACATTCCCCATATCGGTAGAGCCTGCAGGAATGTCTCTTCCAGAAAAATCAGTCGGATAAATGCCTGTAATGAATAAACATTTTTTATTAAGAGTCAGTGATGCTTTTAAATTGCTTATGGTAACCTTTATAATGGCTTAGGTCAGGGTTCGGCAAACCTTTAGCTGGAGCATGCCAAACCAATAGGATTCAACGGGCCCCACAGTAGGACATTTTTTAAGCGATTCCCTCGATAATGCATGCAAAGTTAGAGAATACAGCTCAACCATATAGATTAACAGTTATTTTGCATAGTAATTTTGAATCATTTAAAAAAATATCTTAAAACTAGCTTTTACCCGCGGCTCCGCTCGCGTTGATGTCTTTAAATAACTGTCAAAGTCGTAATCATTATCATTAAAAAGTAAGTAATATAATATGGTAATTTTTTTTATTGCTTGACTGGAATCAATAAAGTTTAAAAATTCTAAAATTGATCTTAGTTTAAAAAAACCGAAAATGTAATTTATTATAATAATTAACAACAAAAATTCAATAACTTAAGCTATTAATATTTTTAAAAATCGAAAGTATCTACATTTAATATATAATTTCTCTTTAAAAGAGCTCAAAACAGAACTGTATACCATATTATATGTTCTTCCGTCAGTTGCAAATATGTGAAGATTTGGGCATTGGACACACCGATCAGGCTACATATAGTTGGCCATGGTAAAAACATTGCTTTTTCAAATGCACCCCTGCTACCTGAAATGTTAGCTTTGTTAATAGCAACATTAAAACTGGGGATATTGAAATCGTTTGAGTTGAAACGGTAGGTCAGTGGAGATACTTGGAATTCGAGGTATGATAACACTATCCCTTTTCATGACATATGTTCAAATATTGGCACCAAGTATATTCTGCATCAGTTTTGTGATCCAAAGCCTCGTTCCTTTACATTGTCAAGGAGCATCGAGATTTTGTATAACTGGTACATTTAATTTTATTTGAAGTTTATGTGAGGGTACACACCCGAAAGTTCAAGTGAATTTTAGAACTCCGTGGGATATGAAGTACTTTGTTCTTTATCCATGATTGTATTCTATAATAAATATTTCTTCATTTCCCCCTCCCCCACACGTCGTTTAAATTTTCAATGTTGATTTTATGGACAATGTCATTGTTAGGTGCCAATATTGATCTTGCGCGTAACCACTGACCCCAATTTAAATTTTGTTGCAAGCCCGGGTAAATTTGAGCAATAAGATTTACATCATTTTCTTCTACATTACAAAATTCTTTGGAAGTAAAATATAACCTCCAGCATTTGCTTCCAAACATCCATAACCGATTTTCAATTGCGTCTCTGCATAATGTTCCAAATCTACGTCATTATGAAGATACACTCTCAAATTCGTTTTCAGACTTAATTTTTCAAATTTTGCCCATAAGTTTGATGATTTAATAGAGACTGATTTCATCTGCGACAGGATTACAGGGGGAGTTTTTGAAAATTCACCAGCCAATATATAATAAAGTACCATTCCTCCTATAATATCTGTACTATCTCGTAAATCCTGAAGAGTCCGATTTAACGCTTCTATAGCTTTCTTGTGAGACATTGTACTTTCATCCCACACTAAAAGCTTGCATTATGGGAGCATCCAGCCTTGAGAGGTATTTTTTTCTGAAATTTCAGATGAGTGAATCTTCAAATGCAAGATTAAGCGATAATTTTAAAACGGAATGTGCAGTACGACCGTTGGTCAGTAAAGTCGTGGCTATACCCGAAGAAGCCCTAGCAACTGCTATCTCCTGGGTTTTTCTGACGGTCATTAATAATAAGTTAAGCAAAAACGTTTTTCCGGTTCATCTAGGGGCGTCGAGAAAAAAAAAAGAGTGCGCCATTGCCGGATTCTATTTTGCGTAACACTTGTTGGAAAACGTGACTTTGTTCTGGAGTTAATTGAGATAAATTCTTTTATTTGATGTTGCAATGCTATAAAATCGTAGTTTAATTCTCAAGCAATTTCATTATTGAAGCCATTTCCGTCGACACGTCTAGTAATAATCATTTCACAATCATGTATCTTCTTCCCAACCATTTTGAAAACCTTTAATGCGTTTCGTTGTAGATGTGTTGATTGAAAGGCATATTTGCTTGTGTATTTGCTGCAAAATATCTTCCGCCATGTACTTTTTGTACTTATTCCAAAAGATTTGAGGATTAGAAAGACCGAAGATGAAATGAGTATTGCGTAAAGCTCCCTAATTTTATTCGGCGAGTGACATTGAATGGCTTCTCTCCTCTCTCTATAGTATTATGTAGTATATCTTCAAAGTTATTCTTCCACGTAAAATATCAAGGTTCAGTATAAGTGAAAAATTTTGTGCAAAATATGAATATTGTATTTTAGGTTAAAAAAATTCAAAGTAATAAATATTCGATAAATTAAAACTTTTTATGAAACTGTCAATTAATTTTCAATATCACGTGCGCAATTCGCTAAAACTTTATTTCGTTTCCCTCTTTAAAATGTGGTAGAAAATTTGCATTAAAATATCTGGAATTGTCGGAATAGAGAACTTCTTAGCCAACTTGGTGATATTTCTCAAAGTTTGAGTTTGACATTTAACAAACGTAACGTAATAAATGTTAGACGTTTAATAAAAAACCATTTAAAAAATTGCTTTTTGTAAAGATGCTAAATTACACTGTGTTTCAATTCACTGTGTTATAAATGTGAGAAATTTCCATTATTAAAATTTCCATTATTGACCAAATGCATAATTTTGCGCCAACTTGGTGGGGAGTAAGCAAAGTCCCACGGTTTTATTCGCATAGTTTCCGTTCCCGTAGGAATATGGAGATAAAATGTACCTTATGTTACTCGCTGATAATGTAGCTTTCCATTAGTGAAAGAATTTTTAAAATCGCACCAGCCGTTTCCGAGATTAGCCGGAACAAACAGACAGACAGACAGATAGACAAAAATTTTTAAAATTGATTTTTTTATATAAGTACCGTATATACTTTTAAATGTATTTAGTAAAAAGCTGCTAATTTGAAATTACAAACAGACACTTCAATTTTATTTATTTATATAGATAAACAGCATAAAAATATAAGTATTATTTCTTCAACAAAAATAAGGAAATAAAAATGTACATGTATTGTGTATTTTTAAACATATTTTTTTTAAATTCAGAGCTAGACAACCTAAAATATAAGGGTTTTCCTTCATTATAAAATTAAATAAAAAGATAAATAAAAAAATTCTAATGAGAACCTAGTGCTTTCTCCACTCTACTTTCATACCTCAAAATCAGGGGTATAATTTGCGACTTTCAATTTGAAACGATTATGAGCATTCAGTTGTTAAACAGTTTCTTTGTGGACTCGAAGTATTTTTCCCATTAGGAAAGATTTTTTACTTAGATACGTAGAAGCAAAAGCGGAAAACAGAGAGTACATGCAATTTTCTCTCTTCAAACGATTACATCTCTCAAGAAATGACATTCAATTATTTACATAACCACTGTAAATTTATATTCAGAGTTATATTTCAGATGTTTTCGTAGTTTCGTAAATGTCCATAATTCTGAAGATGTTTGTTAAATAAGGTCCATTGTAAATTTATTAATTTATTCAAAAAATGACACATTTGTTGAGTAGTGCAGAGTCCCGCTGAGAATCGTACTGTGAGCCATATGAGGCACGCGTGCCATAGGTTGCCGACACCTGGACATTGCCAATTATTCGCATGTTCTCATGTTTTAAGAAAAATAGTCAAATTTCATACATAAAATAGAAATATTTTTTTTTATTCACACATTCACTTTATTTAATTTATTATACGCACATTCTTTAGTTTGTTTTGTTCCGTAAGACCTTCCTAGAATTATATAATATAGTGATGTAGACTGATTTTATAATTTCCAGCATTAATGGTGAGAAAAGAATGGGTGGGGTAAAATAAGAGTCGAACCTTAAAAAAACACTCAAAGAAAGATATATTACATTTTTATAACATTATTTTTAGTCAATTATTTCTAAGTATGATATGTTTTTCTCAGGTTTTAGCACACTTACATCCCATTTATCAACGTAGACCCTGAAAAGAAAATATTTGAACACGAACACTACGAAGTTGTTTGTTGATTTCTAAGTTCGTTACTCTTATAAACAGACCTCTCTCTACATATCTATACCTCACTAAAAGTAAATACCCTTCTTGAGAGGATACAGTAATACCTAGAATTACGCTACCACGACTTACGCGAATCCAGAGTTTCGTGATTTTCAAATGTCGTCGATTCTTATTTTTTTTTATTGTCATTGAAACCCAAACGGAATCAGTACCAGAGCCTGATGAAACTGGTAATGTAATTGAACAAGTTGTGGATCTTGTCAGGCAAATAAATTTGGAAGTGGTTATATAACGTTCAAGAACTGCTAGATTTCCACAATCAGGAGCTGACAATTGATGAGCTTATAGAAATGCATGAGCAAGAGCAAGATATTGAAGAACTGGAGTCTCTACACCCAGTTCAATCAGAAGATCGAAAGATGGTTTGGAATTTGACAGAAGACTCCAGTTTAAATGAAAAAGAGTTACAAATTTTAGAAAATACAGACTTCAATGAAGAGTGTATTTTTTTCAACAAAACAAGGAACAAAAAAAAATATATTAGCATGATTCGAGAAAATTTTACGGGAGAAAAGCAATCTTTGAATCACTAGACTCTACTTTGTTGGATTTTATGAACATTCTTCATGAAAATAACTTTGGTTTGCGATTTTGTATTTGTGTTATCTAAGATTTTACTCTAAACACTTTTTCCCTAAATTATTATATTCTTTCATCTTCGGCCCCAACTAAAAATGATTCATATGTATTTATATGCGAAATCATACCCCGACTTACGCGGATTCAACTTACGCGGTTATCACTCACTCCCTTTATACAAGATGTGACACACACACAAAAAAAACGAGACTAAGTGTGTAGCTTGAAAAATGTGTGGAATTCTCAACAGCTGTTTTGGTAATGCACACCTCCCCTATCCATGTGACCAGTCACGCCTTAATACATCACGCCATTTGGGAGAACTGCATCATTGAGTGAACATGTGCAGCTGCATTCTGTCGGAAAAATGTCTATATAATCAACATGAAGTTTCTTGTGAAACTTAAGAAATCAGCCACGAAAACATTTCAAATATGCAGACGTAACTTTGTCTAGTGTTTAAATGGTATAAGAGGTTTTCAGGAGGACGGATCAGTGCGGAAGATGATGAACCTGCTGAGCACCCAAGGTCAGCGATTACAGACCACAACATAGCCAAAATTCGTAATATGAGTGGGTTCCTTCTCACATCAGTGGTCAGACTGTTAATCAACACTACTTCATGAAAAAATTAGATTTAAAAGGTCTGAATTGAGGAGTGATGGATCGCTGTTGCTCCAAAACAATACATCCGCTCACATGGCCCTATCTGTCCAGCAGTTTCTGACCAACAAAAACATTACTATGAGGGTGAATCCTTCTTATTCACTTCATTTAGCCCCATTGGACTTTTGTTTTATTTCCTACAACTAAATCTTGCTTAAAGGGAACCCATTTTACCTTGGTGGAAGAGGTTTAGGGAAAAAACGGAAAATCCCCTAAAGGGACTTCCAAAAACCTCGTTCTAGAACTGTTACCAGAAAGGGCAGCATCTAATGCAGAAGTGTTTGAATACTGAAGGTAGCTAATTTAAAATGTGATACTGTCACGGAGAACTGATTCTGTAAGTACAATGATTTATTGGAACAGTCTCGTGTTTTTTGTGTCACATCTCATATGATATATTCACTTTACGTTAAGACAGGAAATGATCGTTAGTCATTAAAAAATTCGGCGGAAATGAATTCTTTGGATGCAATTGAGAAAAAGAATATTTGAATACATATGCCAATTTTGCATGCTGAGTAGTTTGTATTATTTTAATTACGTGTCATCGACATCAATCTTTCATATTTCTTTACGACAACAGCTGTCATTGACAAATTACAAAGCACATTAAATTTCCTTCTGTTTTATGCCTTTTTTTAACCAACATAATTTAAATGTCGAGAATGCAGATGCACACATCTTTACAATATACATATATGCTCATAATAATAATCTATATTCATAATAATTTAAAAAATTCAGTAATAAGAAAAATTGTGGAAATTTTTGACAATTGTTTGCAAAATGACTGTTAAATAAGGAACTAATGATAGATTTTTAGAAATAGGCGAGAAAATGTCTGCTTTAAAAATATTCTTTACATTTTAATTCAACTAAGAATGCTGGGTTTTACGATTACTGACCTTTGTCAGAATCAAAAACTGGACGTTATCTTACTTGAGATGATTTTTCCCCAGCAAGACGAAGACGACAAGAGGTAACTATAGATAAATCTTGAATCTATCTATGTAATACAGATATTAAGGAAATGCGGAGGGACTTGAAGCACAGCGATTCCTCTCCTCTCTAAAAAGAGACTGACTGACTTCACGATATTGAAGAAAGATTTGGCCGGAATGTATCCACTGTGCATGATTGTTGTGAGCAGAAGTCAAGGGATGGTACTGCCTCGAGAAGACAGGGTTCCGGGTGTCCACGTAGCACCATTGAGAGGGAAGACCGCCATATTTGGCGTATGGCTGTGGCGCATGGTAGTGTCTACGGGAGAAAATTCAAGCTGCAGTTGGAGCCCCAGTAATACAACGAACTTTTTAGAAATCGGTTACTTCAAGGACAGCTCCGAGCCAAGCGCCCTGCAGCATGTATTCTATTGACTCCAATCCATTGCCTTTGCGACGGCAGTGGTTTCAAGTCAGAGCTCATTGGAGGATAAAGATCTGCTACGTTTTCTAATGAAAGCAAGTTCTGCCTTGGTGCCAGTGATGGCCGTGTGTTGCTCAGAAGGAGGCCAGGGGAACACCTGAAAACAAAATGTTTGTGGCCTAAAAGCACTAAACCAACATCTGGAGTCATGGTCTGGGGAGCAATTTTCTATGACAGAAGAAGCACTCTCGTAGTTATAAGAAACATACCGACAGCAAATTTGTTCGTCAGTCTCGTAATTCAACTTATAGTACTGTCATTCATGAACAGCATTCATGGGGGAATTTTCCAACAGGCGCAAATTTTCCGCGATAACGCTCACCCTCACACTGTTTTTGCTACGCAACGTGCTCTATAAAGTGTTGACATGTTACCTTGGCCTGCGAGATCACCAGATCTATCTCCAATTGAACACGAATGGGATATTGATGAACGATAACTCCAGCATCGTCCACATTCAGCACTGACCTTCCCAGTATTGACATAACAAGTACAACAAGCATGGGACTCCATACCTCAAAGGGACATCTGGCATTTATATGACACAATGTATGTATGCTTGCATGCTTGCAATGAAAATTCTGGAGGTCACATTGGCTATTAATGTAACATCATTTCACAATTGAAATGCATTTTCTTGGCCTGAAATTGACCCGTGATTTAAAAAATTTAATCAATTAAATATGTTAACAAGTCAATTGCATTGTCCGAATTTCCTTTCTCGATAATAATTTTTTTTGAAGATGGAATTTTTCTCCCGTCAGGTGTATGTGTAAAAATGTTTTACATATTCAAGAGATTTTTTTTAAAAATAAATGCTACTTAAGCATAAGTATGTATTATGAAATTACAAAAATTATGTCCAACTTAAATTAATAAAAAAAAAAAAATTATTTGAACTAAAAATGATTTTTGTAGTTTTACAGAATGATTAAAATATCTTTAATGAGAGCACAAAGAAATATAAGCTCTGTTGAAAGCTTTATATGTTCCATAAACAAAGAGTCTTAAGGAGACTCGGCACCTTATTTCGATTTTCTTTTATTTAAGGATTTTAAAATATCCTTTGTGTTTATTATAAAGAGTTACTATAAAACAAAGAAATTTTACCATGAAAAATAATGCTAAATTTAATAAAAATTTTAAAAATTTAAATTTTTTAAAAATTTTTATAAGACTATTATAAGCTTGTAAGTACTATTAGTAATAACTTTAGGGATCGATTTTGCAATAAACAAATTAGGTTTGGAAAAAAAAATTAAAATGTATATAACAATGGAAAAAAGGCTAAAAAACTGTTACATTTTTTTTATAAAATTTTTTCTAATCAAAATATTGAAAATTGGATCCTTAATTTTACTAAGCACATTGTAATAAACATACAGATCAAAATTCAAGTTGTTTGATAAATATCTGTTGAAGTTTTGTACTTTTAAAGATCGTGTTTTCATGAAAACACTCAATCTGAGAAAACACAATTTGAAGAATACAAATTAGTAAATAAATATCAAAACAATATCTAAATTTTGTAATAATTTGTTAATATATTGCATAGTATATACCTTTAAAATAAAGCATAATACAATTCAATATCAGAACATTAAACAAAAATATAGGCTTTTTATAAAAAGCCTGTCTGACCCCAAAATTACGAAAAATAGGAAATATCATTATCTGACTCTTTTTTGCAAGAAACATATATTAAATATATTCAAAAATAAATGAAATATATAAAATAAATAAAATGAAAGTATATGAAATGTACAATAGAAAATTTAAAAGCTTTTTTTAAAATTAATTTGCTATTTAATTCAATATCTAATATAAAATAAAGTAAAACATGTTAAATCTAAAATGCACTATTTTTCCAAAACAGTTTTGTCTTAAAATAGGCCTGCGTCATAAGTCATTTCTTCTCTTCGATTAGCTAATAATTCTGTTCTATATATAGCTTGTTTAATAAGCTTAAGAGCCAGCTTATATTACTGGCATTTTGACGACGTTTTTTAAATTGTCGTTTTCGACAATCTAAGATAGTAGCAAGTTGTTTGGTAGAACCTCCAGTTGCTACACCTAATGCTTTCTGTGTTTCTACTATGATACGTACCGTACCCTTATTGAATTCGCAGACAGCTTCTGTTACTGCCCGGTTAACAAATCTTTTATTCACAAAAATTTCTTTTGGACACTTTGCCCAAATCATGCTATGCAAACTTTCGTTTGCATTTTGTGTTCCACATCGAATACACTTTTCTAACAATTCATTAGATGCAAGTCTTTGGTAAATTGAAAGAATTTTTGGAAGAAACTATTCATTTATTGGTGTTCCTACATTTAATTTATGATTGCTTGGTTTTTCACTGTTAGCAATCGCAGATTGGTAGAAACACCGAGAGTTTACTCCTGCAGGACACTTTGAATGCTGAGGTTTAGCATCTGTAGAAATGCTGTGCAACAATGTAGCATATATTGCTGTTTTCATAGCTTTCACATCCCCTTTGTTTCTCAAAATAGCCTTTTGGTAGTAAGTGGTTAATTTCTTAATTGTGGCTTCTTTCAAACTAACATGAGCTTTACCACCTAAAGAAATTCCTTGAGCACGACAATCTTTAACAGTAGATCTCAAAGCTGTTCCTAAAAGCTTACTGACATGATTTATGCATTCTTCCTTTTTTTTATCACAACAACCGGTCCGTGCACTTTTTTCTCAACCAAGTAATGAAACGTTCTACAGCCCCCATCGGATGAAACTGTGATATAACGAAATCCGAGTGATGTGGATCTTTTCCATAAAGTTAATGCAGCTTCCATTTCCATCGATGTAGATCAGCCCAAGTGGTTTATATCATATTCGCTTTTATGTCCTTCATACCATATGCTGAATTCAGCACTTGACTCGCCTAACTTATTTTTTGCCACAGAGCAATGACGACACACCTTACTCATCACTTCAAAGTCAACAACATATCTGGTGATCATATCTATAACACACCCTTCACCGATGAGTGAGGAGGGACCACGAGTTAGCCACGTACCATCAAAACTAACACTTAGGTCTGTGAGTTCAGCAGAACTAGAAGCTTTATTCTTGGACGCATCTTTAATCTCTCTGTGGGTTTCCGAAAATATGTTTTCAGTTGCCAGAGTGTATGCGCTATCCAGCCGTCTTGCACAATTCCCATATGTAGTTGATGAAAAAGGATCCATATTCATCACCATACAAAATTTTTCTATGGCTGAATAACCTTTCCCAATGTGTGAAAAGGCTTGAGTTATTCTCAAATTCACATTATGGCTGGTAGGACCAGACTTTAGAGAAGTATTTACAACAGTTTTGTTTCCATCACAGTTGCTACACAATAGTTTTAAATTGTATGAAAATCCCAACTTGGCTCCAAGCTCCAGTTTCAAAGTTTGTTTTTCACAATATTGGCACTTTGCACTTAGAAGTAGATTATTAACTTGGTTGAAGTCCACCAATATACAGGGTGTCCAGCCTTAATGTGACCCAATAGCTAATTCCCGAACCATTCGGTTTAGATATGCACTTTCAATTTGAAAAATGTTTTTAAAAAGGTAAAGCATGTTTTTACGTGCTTTTCGAACCAAAAAACCCATTTAGAAAAAAATTACAAAAATTAATTTTGTATACGGTTCCCAGGTCCTATCACTTATATTTAGGAAAAGATGCAGTACACAAAAGCAAAGTAAACACAAAAAGTTTCATTTTATTACGATACAAACTGACCGAGTTATGCCTACACAAATTTGAAGCATCAGAGTTGCTCAGAAAAGCGGGTCGTATATAAATTGAGAGTTTAGAGAACAGTAATTCAATATCTACAGAAAGTGCAAAAGAAAAACATCATAGTAATATTAAAACATCGTAGTAAACATCATAGATTGACAATTTGCTTTGCTGTATAGCAAACAATAAAAATTAAATTAAAGAAATACAACTTGTACTGAAAAAATTAGAACAGCTTGTTTTAACAAATAGCAGCAACATACTACAGGATTTGCCGTTCAAATTATAGCATAATGTGGAATGATGCGCCAATTATGAATCAGGGGTTTTATAATATCAGAATGGCCAAATTAACTTAAATAATGGTGAAGGCACGAGGTGTGGCATGATACAAGGGAATACGTCTCTGAGAACTCCCAGTTTTATACAAGCGTTGAACAGCACATACAATAAGATGGATTGCTTCGAGTGGGAAATTTAATGGCATAAAGTCTTACCGCCTTTCTCTTATTTCGATTATACTGCACATAAAACAGTACCATTTCGCAGTATTCATTTGTATATATCTCTTTCTCAAGCACTAGAAATCGTAATTTTAGAATACGACTGTATGCAATTGCAAGCAGATTTACACAACAGATTTTTAACGTTCGTCATGATAAGCAAAAACGCAGTAAATCAGACTGAAACCGCAGCATGTAAGTCTATTTTTTTGGAACTGCTTTTGAAATGTTTTCTTCGTCCAAAATATTTTATTTTTCTATGTTTTACACGTTACAAAACAAATTTTATTTCTTAAGTACTCAATTATTGTATTATTAACGTATGCTTTTAAATTTAAAAACGATTTACATAAGAGTGACGTGCAAGAGCGAAAGTTTCCCAGCAGAGTTCCAACTAATTTCACTTTGGAGACGGTCCCTTACTAGCTTCTTGAAAATAGCAGAGCAAATGGATAAAATATAGGATTTTCAAAGTTCCATAACTCGGCCAGTTTTTATCGTAATAAAATGAAACTTTTTGTGCTTACTTTGTTTTTTGTGTACTGCATCTTTTCCTAAATATTAGTGATAGGACTTGGGAATCGTATAAAAAATTAATTTTTGTAAATTCTTTCTAAATGGGGTTTTTTGGTTCGAAAAGCACTTAAAAACATGCTTTACCTGTTTTAAAACATTTTTCAAATTGGAAGTGGATATCTAAAATGAACGGCTCGGGAATTAGCTATTGGGTCACATTAAGGCTGGACACCCTGTATAATGTCTAACAGCAGAGGTATCCTTTTTTACCTCAGTATTTAATTTTTCCAGGTGTACATTTGACACTACAGAATGTTCAATCACTTCACAATCAACATTCTCTTTACGCTTTTCATTCATTTGCAAAGCCCGTAATGAACGTTTCCTAAGAGGCATATTAGCAATAATAACAACTAATAAAATGAAAGGAATGAATGAATTATGATTGAAATAGCATTAAAAAATGATATTTTAGATTTCTATGAAATAAAAAAGTGATCAAACTAAAAAGCACACAGCGAGCAAAATTGGCAAAGCTAATGTAAACAAACAACTTGGCTGATAGTTACAGTTACAACTTAAAGAGTTCTTTATCTTCAGTGTAGTTTTTTATGTAAAATATTGGATTTGCTCTCAAGTAAAAAAGTGTAAACATTGAGGTGGGCGCGGCATTTAAACAGCTGTCAGAGCTGTCAAAATATTTAAAATACATTTTACTACATTTAAAATAATCAGATCGTTTCAAAAACTTCGCCACAGTTATGCCAGAGGTATCAAACTACATTTTAAAGTAAAAATTGAAAAATCGATATTTTCATCGATTTTCGGATTTTGAGAGGAGCCAAGTCCCCTTAATTTTGGTATTTTGCTCTTTCAAGCATGCCCTGGTACTCTTAAGGAAACAAAGTACCCACCTAATTTTCTCGCATACTGGTCATACAGCTTTCCCATAACCTTGTTGGTGACCAGACTTTCGTAGCAATGCTTCTCGTCACAATCGATGCTGGCCGTGCATCCAGTGGCTACAGCTCCACTCTTCACACACTCCATGATACGAGCAGTCAGGTCTTTCAATTCGGCTTTTGTGGCAGATCTCACAGCCATCTGAAGCGTGGACTCAGCAGGAATCACGTTGGGAACCACTCCTCCCTTTGTTATAATGGCTGTAAGAAAACATAATTATATAAGGTGTTTCACAAAGAGGATTCCTTCATTTTGAATGTGAAATTAGTAGAAGTTTTACTGAAAATATCACAATACATTTCAATACGTGTCCAATGCATTATAAAAATTCTAAAACTGTTTTTCGTAATTAGGGTTAAATTCGTATCACTGTGGATAATTTTATTACATTCTGAAATGCCTTTATTGAAACAGAAACGTTTGTGCCACCTGTAACTAATTTGAATAATTACTTTTGTTAAAAAATATAGAGTATATTAACAAACCATTTACATCTTAACTTTTAAAATCGATTACTGCTTCAGAATTATGTCAGCTCACAGTTAGGGAGATTCAACATCTTTTCTTGCAATGTACCTCGAGCAACTTACTCGTCCATTTCGTTTTTACTAGAAGAGCTATTATACAGGATGATTCGTAAAGAAGTATACACATTCTTTCATTCCTTCCTCAGGATTGTGGAGCCACTGAGGAAGCCTGGTCCTCTCAAGAAGTCTCTCTGGTCTCCTTCTCAAGAAGCCTGGTCCAGGCCAGCCTTCTTCCTTCTTCTGTTCTCCAATTCTTAGTTCTTAAAACTAGGAGATCTTTTTCTAGGCCATCAATTCATCTAAGATTTAGTTTGCCCTTTCTTCGTGTGCCTATTAGTTGAGCATCTAAGACTTTTTTTAGTGGTGTGGTTTTCGTTCATTCTAACAACGTGACCGATCCATTTAATTCGTAGTACTTTGATGAAATTAATAATGCCAGAATCTTTACATGATTGATAATACACTTTCAGATGATGTAAAACAATTAACAATCAAAGACACGCCCACCTCAGTGAACCGTAAGGTAGATGTACTCTTAAAGTTTATCTCTCACCCCTTGACGGAAGTGACGTAGGCATTAGCATGCATGCCATATGACTAGTCAATCGTAATGGTAGCATCTGCAGTGGAAAAAGACTTTGTGTTCTTGAATTCAGCAAACTGTTACGGAA
>BMAO01035394.1:0-55517 GCA_019973975.1 Trichonephila clavata | reverse complement strand
GCATGCTTTTTTGATGAAGAAATAGCAGAAAATGAAAGTAAACCACATACAGGTAACACAATTATGGACATAGAAGTCCTTTAAAAAATTTTTTACAACTTTGTTGCCCAAGATGTTACCAAGAAGTTTTACTGCTTTCTGAGGATTTTAGATATGGTTTGTACACAAATTTTATTAGGTTTAGCATTGTATATTTTACCCAGGGTTTCTAGTTCAAAGAAAACTTTAAGCTGTCCTGAAGTAAATACAAGATTTTTTTATGGTATGAGACAAATTGGTAAAGGTTTTTCTGGTGGGTTTAAATTATGTGGTACGTTAACTTTACCCAGGCTCAGTAAAACTGTGTACACTAATCATGATAGCAAACTCATTTGTGATTTCAGAAGTTAGTGAACTATCAATGCAAATGTAGCTTCTGAACTGTTAATTCTACATCCTTCTAAAATAAAATAGTTGAATGTGGTGTTTCAGTTGGAAGAACGTGGCAGCGTAGGGGTTACACTTCTATGATGTGTGTGTCGCAGCTTCATCAGTTGACACTGGTAAAGTAGGGGACATTGAAATTATGTCGTCATATTGTCCCACCTGCAGAAAGATTTCTAAAATGCTTAAAAGTATTGAATCGGAAACTTTTGCAGCAGATCACATATGCCATAGCAATTTTTTAAGGTTTTGCATTACAAATGGAAACTGTTAGTGCTTTCAACATTCTGGTGTGAAACGAGGCCGTAAACATGCACACTGTTATGGTGACGGGGATTCTAAGGGCTTTATCAGTGTCGAATATACTTATGGGAAAGATAGCGTCACAAAATATGAATGCATCAGTCATGTTCATAATAGAGTAGGTGCGAGATTGTGCAAACAAAAGTCAAAAAATAAAAATCTGCCTGGTAAAGGCAAACTCACCGACTCTTTTACTGCTTGATTGCAAAACTATTATGGGATCGCTGATCGTAGCAATGTTGGAAACATCTCCGGTCTTCAACAAAATGTTATTGCGGCCCTGTTTCATTGCTTATTAAGTGAGAAACTCATGCATGCACGTGTTTCATCGGAAAAGATAGTTGGTGCTACTACCAGCGAGCACTATTTTGTGGCCAAAAGCCAAAGAAAAATATAAAGGTTTATCCAACGAAAATTAGCCTACATATTTAGAATTATGCATCTAAGAACTACTTACTAAATGCCTGCATGGCAAAACGCATAACTCAAATGAGTGTTTTAATGGCATTATATGCAGAAAGTACCAAAAGAAGTTTTCGTGTGCCTTAAAACTTTAAAATTTGGTGCATTGGATGCAATTATACAATTTAATGATGGGTACAAGGTTGTGTTGACATTTTTAAAAAAACTTAATATAACTCCTGGTTATTTTACTTTAAAATCATACAAACTTCTTGACGTTAATAGAATTAACGATGCAGAATGTCATTCAACACCTAATGTAAAGTAGCATAGAAAAGTTTTAAGAGATACTAGGGGGGAAAAATCAATGTTTTAGAGGAAAGAGGGTGTTATTTATAAATCAGGGGCATTTTAAGTATATCTAATTGGGTTTGATATTAAAAATTGCAGTTTAAAGTTTATTTCTGATTTATCTCAAAATGCATTTTTTTAACGTATTGGCATCTGACAACGTAAATATCAGAAAAAGTTGTGAACCAAATTACTTTAAATTTTACAAGTACATTTATTTTATAGATTTAAAGAACCCCTACATTTCCATGATTATAAAGTTGATATGTTTTAGTAACTAAGGTGTATATCATGTCTCGTAATAATTTTTTAGTGATTTTTCAAGCTCTTTTACTCGAACCTTGATAAAAATTGTAATAATTTGATTATCATCAGAAAAATGGTACCAGCCCTAAAAATTATTATGATGATCAACATGAAATTTACAGAAAAGTAATACTTTTGTTTACGTTTGAGTTATGTGCGTTATTCTAATAATCAATTTAATTAATATTTTCACTATGTTTTTCCCTAAAATTTTTTTTTGTGCTAAAAGTAAAATATTAAATGTATTTTCTTAGTTTGGAGATATTTCATCAGTAAAAAATATTTTAATAGCAAATATTACAGTTTCTCAAAAAATTTTCTTCGAAGGTGTACAGATACCTTAATAAACAAATTCAAAATTTACTAGCTGCAGGTTTAATTAAGGAATCAAGTATTTGTTATTCTTCCCCAGTTACTTTGGCTTATAAAAGAGATGAAAAACAAAAAACAAGACTATGCATTGACTACAGAAAACTGAATGCAATTTGTAAAACAGATGCAGAACCCTTACTTCGAATAAGCTCCCTGCTAGATAAATTAAATAATGCTAAGTTTTTTTCTACTCTTGACCTTGCAAGTGGTTACTGGCACATTCCTCTTCACAATAAAGATAAAGAAAAATTAGCTTTTATCCCAACTGAAGGTTTATATGAATTTCAAATCTCCCTTTTGGTTTCGAAATGCCCCTGCAATTTTAATCGCAATATTCGTAAAATTCTAACTAAACATAAATGTTCAAAATTTTGCTTGTCACTACTTTGAGGATATAGTTATCTTTTCAAGTTCTTTACAGGAGCACTATGCTCATTTCAAAAAGTATTCAAAATTTATTACGAGGAAAACATTAAACTAAAATATTGAAAATGTGATTTTGCAAAAAATAAAATAATTTATGAAATTAAAAAGGTTGCATTACACCATATAATCAAAGTATTGAAGCTATAAAATTTACAGCCCCCTAAAAATGTTAAACAACTTCAAACTTTTTGGTTCTGTAATGTTTATAACAAATTAATTGATTCATATTGTTGTGTTCCGACCGCAGGGTCTCATCACCACCAGGTCATGTGTGTTCCCCTCCCTTGCGTGAGGGAGAAACCGCTCATCTCCCCACCGAGGGAGCATTAGCTGTAACCTTTAACCTCTCCTCACTACTCACGTGGGGATTACCCTTGTATGTTCAACGTCGAGTGCTCGTAATTAAAATTACTGTTCCGGTAAACTTCGCAGCAATTATTTGTTTTTCTTCTTAACTTTATTATCAAAGAACCTGCTATTTATATAGGGAAAACTCTATTTCTCCCACATTTTTGGCGTCCACGATTTTTAAGCATGGCTGTTGAGAGTCTTAGAGTGAAGCAGAAATCACTGCGTTCAAGTTTCACCATGTGCTGCACTTCGATTGAGGAGGCGTTGAAAAAGGATAGTTCATTAACGGACTTGTATGCCTTTTAAAGACAGTTAATGGATAAATTTTCAAGGCTGGATACCGTGCAGGAGCAGATTTTGGAATTGCTTCTAAGCGATGAAACAAGGAGTAGTGAATATGAAGAGGACTTCACGAAAGCGGAGAAATGCCGCGATAAAATGAGTCAATTATCAGCGGAACTGGAGTATGCTATTACTCAAAGGCTAAATAAACCGCAAAGTGAAGCTGGGATCTCGCATAATAACAGTAGAAAGTTTAAGCTTCCTAAGCTTGAACTAACGAAATTCAACGGTGAACCAAAGGACTTTCTTAATTTCTGGTCGCAGTTCGAGAAAATTCACATGGATTCGGACATTCCTGATGACGATAAAATGCATTATCTCATACAATGCAGTGTTCCAGGATCAAAAATGTTCAGACTGATAAGTAGCTTTCCACCTACAAAGGAAAACTACAGCAAAGCGGTGCAGCAGGTCAAGGAACGATTTGGCCGAGAAGATCTGCTTGTACAGATCTATATAAGAGACTTGCTTGGTTAGTCATGCAAAATGCCAACGGTAAAATAAAATTTGAATTAGCCGAACTTTATGATGTCTTAAAGAGCAAACTCCTAGCTCTAGAATCGCTTGGAAGGACACAAGAGAAGTTCACCGATTTTTTGGAGCCCCTCGTGGAATCATGTTACCGGAGCCTGTGCTACGGGCCTGGGAGAGAAGCAGGAATACGGACCCGACCTCGGAAGCTCAAGGGAGCGGCCGAACCCTCGAAAGATTGATGACTTTTCTCCGTAGGGAGGTCGAATCGGAAGAAATGATTCTCCTCGCTCGCACTGGATTGGGGTCCTCACAACGTCAGAAAAGCAAAGCCACTGTAGAGGAGCCATTCTTGGCTACAAGTGCTGCTCTCGTCAACACAAAAGGAGAGAGGTCAGGCAAGCAAAAATTTTGTTTATTTTGTTCTCAATGTAATCACTGGAGCTCTGACTGTCTCATTGCTAAAAAATTATCGTTAAATGATAAAAAGAGTATTTTAATTAGAAATCGTGCATGTTTTCGGTGCTTAAATAAAGGTCATAATGCTCGTTCTTGCAGATTAAAAATGTTAAAATGCATGAATTGTGATGATAAAGGCCATCACACTTTATTATGCAATAGAAATGAAGAATTTGATTTAAAAAATGAGACAGTTAAAGCTACCATTAGTAATTCCCTTGCTAATCAGTCTTTAATTACTAATGTATATTTGCAAACTATAGTTTTGAAACTGTGTTGTAATAATAATGAAATGGTTTTGCGTTGTTTACTAGATAATGGGTCTCAAAAATCTTACTTAACTCAGCGAGTAATTGATCAATTGCATTTAAAACCGGTATCAAAACAAACCATTGTTCATGGTTTGTTTGGGGGCAGAGAGACTGCTCCAAGAAAACATTTTCTATACGATGTTATTATTAAGAGTATAGATGACAGTTTTTCTTGTCAAATTAAAGTTCTTTCTGAAAATAAAATATGTGGTTACTTGCCTAAAGTAAATGATTTGCAAGTTCTATCTGAAATTAAAGAAAAGGGTATCATTGTGTCTGATTTATGCAGTTCTGTAAATGAGATAGATATGCTTTTAGGAGGTGATGTAATTAGTGCAATTTTGTCAGGTAGAACAATAAAATTAATGTCGGGTCTGATAGCTATTGGTACTATGTTAGGGTTTACTTTAATGGGTAAATTGAGTCAAATAGTTAATGATAATACTGAGATTTCCGTACCTGCCACTCGGGAAAGACAATTAAATATGTTTTTAAATCAGTTGAATGTTAAAGAATTATGGGACATTGAAACTATAGGGATCAGAGATCCAGTAGAAAATGTTAAAAGTGAGATACAGCATTCAGATATGATTGAAAGATTTCAGAGAAACATAGAAATACTTCCCAATGGCAGATATGAAGTGGCGTTACCTTTTAAAATAGAGGGCCAACTTACGGATAACAGAGGCTTAACTCTGAAAAGACTTAGAAGGACGTGTAAAAAAATGAGCGAGAAAATTTTTTTGAAAGAATATGCTAGTATTTTTGATGAGTGGGAAGCACTAAAAATTATAGAAAAAGTCTCTGAAGGAGATATCGAAACTGATGCTTATTATCTTCCCCATAGAGCTGTGTGTAAGAATTCTGAAACAACAAAAACAAGACCTGTGTTTGATGCAACGGCTCGAGAAGGAAATAATCCTTCGCTTAATGATTGTTTACTTAGAGGTCCTAATTTAATAGAGTTGATACCGGATATTTTGGATAGATTTCGTATGTACCCTATTGGCTTATCGGCTGACATTGAAAAGGCCTTTTTACAAATAAGTGTCACGCCTGAACATAGGGATTTTTTAAGGTTTTTCTACCCTCATGAAAACAAGGAAATAGTTTATCGGCATTGTCGGTTGGTGTTTGGGGTGTGTTCAAGCCCATTTTTGTTAGCTGCCTCTATCAATCACTTACTGGATAATACTCCCTCAAAATATGTAGCTATTGTATCTAAGCTTCGCCATTCCTTTTATGTTGATAATTGTGTAACCGGCGTGTCAGATGCACAGGAGATTGAGTCATTTGTCAATAAGGCTCGAGAAATTATGTCTAATGGATGCTTTAATTTGAGGGATGGGAAAGCAATGTCAAACAAGAATGTATTTCAAAATCTGAGGGGGATACGAATATATTAGGTTTAACTTGGAATTTGGATAAAGACACTCTAAGATGTACGGTTAATATTGCAATTTTGGAAAAATTGACCCAAATGACCAAAAGAACAATTTTATCAGCTATTCAGGGAATATTTGATCCTTTAGGGATTTTAACGGCTGCTACTCTATTACCCAAAATTTGGTTACAAGAAACTTGGAAATTGAAATTAGCTTGGGACAGTCCCCTACCACTTGGATTGTGCAATAAATTTGATAAATGGTTTAAAGAAATTTTGCTGCTTAAAAATGTAGAAATCCCCAGATATTGTGAAATAAATTCAGATTCAGATTTTCATGTTTTTGTAGATGCATCCAAAAATGCTTATGCTGCCTGCATCTTTGTAAGGACTAATTTGGCATCAGGTATCAAATTACATTTACTTAGAGCTAAGTCAAGAGTAGCTCCTACTAAAGCTGTGTCAATGCCCCGGTTGGAACTTCTGGCTTGTTGTGTGGGAGCCAGGTTAGCTAATTCAATTAGAAGCTCACTTGACATACCTGATTTAAATATAACATATTGGTCAGATTCTATGGTAGCCCTTCATTGGATAAAAAATAACGGGAATGGTCGATTTTTGTTTCGAACCGAATTAAGGAAATAGCTAAAATTTCTTCTCCGGGAAACTGGAGACATGTTCCAGGGCGAATGAATCCCGCAGATGTTCTATCTCGTGGATGCTCTCCACGACATCTTTTAGAAAGTAAATGGTTTGAAGGTCCAGACTGGTTACTGGGAGATGCTAAAACTTGGCCGATAAATGAGTTACAATGTGAGGCTAAAGTTCTCGATTGTGAGAGAAGAAAAATTAAGCTGTGTAATCTTAACGTTACAGATAAGAGAGAAACATGGTATTCCATAAAATTCTCTAATTACCACTCTATTGTTCGCATGATAGCTTGGGTTCTGAGATTTTTAAGTAACTGTCGTAAGCAATTAAAGAATAGAAAATTAAAAGAACTTTCAACGTCCGAAATTGAAAAGGCCGAAAATACCTTAATATGCTTAGTACAAAAAGAATATTTTCCCGAAGTAAACAATATCCCACATGTAAATACATTCATAGACAATGAGGGCTTAATTCGGGTTAAAACTAGAATCACGGAACGTAAGGATGATCCTAATTTCTTGTCTCCTATTCTACTACCAAATAATTGTATTTTAACTCAAAGATTAATAGAATATTATCACAAGAAAAACTGTCATGCAGGTACGCAAATGCTAGTCTCAATTCTTAGAGAAAAATTTTGGATTTTGAGGGCAAGGAGGACAGTCAGAAATGTCATTCAAAATTGTGTAAAATGTAAAAGATACAACGCAAAATCAGTTAAAAGTGAATCTGTATCTTTACCGGCTGATAGAGTAAGGGATACTAATGTGTTTGAAGTGACAGGCATTGATCTTGCCGGACCTCTCTTTCTAAAAACTGGTGAAAAGGTGTGGATTGTGCTCTTCACGTGTGCAGTGTATCGTGCAGTGCATTTGGAGCTGGTTACAGCGTTGACAACCAATAATTTTTTGCTGTGCTTACGACGCTTCATAGCCAGAAGGGGCAGGCCTTCTGTCGTGTACACTGACAATGGAACTAATTTCAAAGGTGCTGTCCGGGAGTTCAAAAAGCTGGACTGGATAAAAATTGAACGGGAAACAGAGATTCAACGCATAAAATGGAAGTTTAATCCTCCCACTGCAGCATGGTGTGGAGGTTGGTGGGAGAGGCTCATAAGAGTGCTTAAAGATCTCTTAAAACGCACTTTAGGTAATGCAATCTTGACGTATGAAGAGCTTCTCGCCATTTTATGTGATTGCGAATCTATTGTCAACAGTCGTCCTCTGACTTATGTGTCTGAGGATTCTGATGACCTGGTACCTTTGACACCTGCAATGTCCCTGATGGGAAATTCCTCTATTGAGGTGATAGATTTAGATCTTTGTGATTTTGCGAAGTTTCAGAGAAGGGTCAAATTTCGAGCGAAACTTTTGAAAGATCTAAGAGGAAGGTTTCGCAAAGAATATCTTGGGTTATTAGTGCAAAAGGCTCATAAGACGTCTCGAGCCTTTAAGGTTGGCGAGATAGTTCTCATCGAATATCCAAACAAGAAGAGACTTTACTGGCCTTTAGGCAAAGTTGTCGAGCTGATTCCTGGAAGGGACGGAAAAGTACGCGCCCTAAAGCTGAGATGCAGAAATTCCGAGATCATTCGTCCTATCCAGAGAGTTTTTCCTTTGGAAATTCAATCTGCGGAAACGGCAGAGTCAGATGATGTCCCATTGGATGCTGATGCTCCTAAACTTCCTTCTGCTACCCTTGATGTCTCTGAGAGTACAACGATACCTGCAGATGCTCTTCTTAATCTGCCTAAGATGTCAAGATATGGACGTACTATCCGAAGACCCAAGAGACTAAGTGTTTTCAATGTCACTACTATTTTTGAGTCTGAGTAGACTCAAAAAGGGGGGAGGATGTTGTGTTCCGACCGCAGGGTCTCATCACCACCAGGCCATGTGTGTTCCCCTCCCTTGCGTGAGGGGAGAAACCGCTCAACTCCCCACAGAGGGAGCATTAGCTGTAACCTTTAACCTTCTCCTCACTACTCACGTGGGGATTACCCTTGTATGTTCAACGTCGAGTGCTCGTAATTAAAATTACTGTTCCGGTAAGCTTCGCAGCAATTATTTGTTTTTCTCTTAACTTTATTATCAAAGAACCTGCTATTTATATAGGGAAACTCTATTTCCCACACATATGCTAAAATTAGAGAACCTTTAAATCAACTCTTAAAGAAAGATGAACAATGGAATTAGACTGCTAAATGTGAAACAGCCTTTGAATTGTTAAAAAATAAATTAGTAACGAAACCTGTATTACAATTATATAATCCTAAATTACCTCTTCATGTTTTCTGCGATGCTTCTCAAAGTGCAATTGGTGCAGTTTTAAAACAGCCAGATAATTCTGGTACTATTCACCCAATATCTTATCATTCTAGAACCTTACGTGATTATGAAAAAAATTATTGTATCACAGAATTGGAATGTTTGGCCATAGTAGATGCTCTTGAAAAGTTTTATTATTAGTTACATAGTAAAAAATGCATGATCCATACTAATCATGCTGCTCTTGTTTGGCTTAAAAATGTGAAAAATTTAAGATTAGGTTATTTTGTTGATCTTTAAAATTAAGCATGTTTGGTTATTAAGTAAAATATATAAAAGGGACTAATAATGGTGAAGCTGACATGTTATCAAGACATCCTATCGCTCAATATATCCGACACTCTGTACATTTTCTTGAATTTTATGAGATAAAAACATATCAAAATTTAGATAATGTAAATGATCCTTAATAAAAGAAAGCTGATTATGTCATTGTCCTTAAAAATAATAATCTGTTTAAAATTGTTAAACATTTTTCATTAAGAAGAAAATATTTTCAAAATACTCATGAACAATTTGGAAACCCAAGTACTCAAAAAAATTATAAATTTAATTACTCCTCAATATTACTGGCCTCATATTAACTTAGATATTTGAAAATTTGTTAAACATTGTGATGTATGTCAATTAAACAAAAATAAAAGGCAAAAAAGATTTGGTCTTTTACAGGCTGTACCTCCCATAGATCAACCTTTTGAGTATATCTCTGTTGATACTGTTGGTGGATTTAATTATTATAATTCTTCTTAAAAATTTCTCCACTTAATAATAGATCATGCAACTCGCTTTGTTTGGGCTTTTCCTTCCAAAAGTGAAACAACAAAAACCTATGCAAACTGTTTCAAACAACTTTTTCAAATTCAAAAATACCTAGTAAATTATTAACTGATAGAAATGCTGCTTTTACCTCATCTAGATTTAAACGCTTTTTAAGAAATTGTAGTGTGAAACATTTATTAACTACTTCACATCCTCCTCAGACAAATGGAAAATGTGAACGTGTTAATACGTCTACTGTAACTAAATTAAGATGTAAAGTAAAGGATTTGTATTTATCTACATAATTTTTAAAAAAAAGGAGTACTGAAGGTCATTAATTAATTTTTGAAAAACTTACACATTTTATAGTTAAGGTTAAATTAAGCAAATTAAATTTAAAAATTAGAATTATTGAAAATTTTAGGCGCTTTTTAAAAAAAGAGAAAAACTCCCGAAAATAACTTTTTTTTGGTTTGAAAGGTTTTACCTTTTCGAAAAAACCCTTTAAGATTACATATGTGAAACATTGTATGAGAACTCGCAACGGTTGGATTTGACTTGAAATTTGGTATATTGATGATGATTTTTTCTATTTATTAAGTAAAGTCTATTTTATAAGTGAATTTGTTGTTCAATTTGAGGAAGAGCGCAGATAAAAGATTTATGAAAATTTAAGTATGACGCAAATATTTGTGATTTCAAAGTATTTAAAAGTCGTTGAAAAACGGCGTCAATAACAGTACCACTGTTAGTTGTCAAAACATTTCGATTAGTGTTCATTTCGAGCTTGAGTTCATCTTTCAGAAAAGCTATGAGCGGCTCAGCTTCTGGCAAACTGAAGTTAACGTTAAAATCACCACTCAATATCATGGGAAGCGAGTGATAGTTTTTTTTAAGTGAAAACTTCTTTAGCGGCGTTGAGCACTTTTTAGTAGGGGAAAATCTTATAAACTCGCGTCACCGACATGCTCTGACTGGCGCACGCTCAGTGTGCTGTTCGTCTTTTGGATGGGAGAAATCTCGTGCGTTCGCGTCACCGACATGCTTTTAACAGTATATCTGTAGATATACAGCTGACGTATAGTGATGTGTATATCTTATAAGTGAAGTGAATGGATTTGGTGAAAAGTTCAATGTGCATATACCGTGCATTGCTCATTACGATTCCGAGAATGAGCAATTCATGTTTATGGTTGCCGTTCATATTTCGCCTGGAAAATCTATTAGACAGATACAACAATTTTTATTCGAAAATTGCATGATTTATACAAAAAAAGGTTCTAAAATACCCAGAAAAAGATTTGGCGTAAAATATATAATAATGTGCCGATGATTTTAAGTTGAGACTTCAATATTAACTTTGCATGATAAAAATCTACCACCCACTAATTGAATTTCTACATGAAACATTTAATTTAAATATGCCAAATGTTCGAAAACTCAGTACTACAAAATATAAAACGACGTTCGATGCGGTGTTTAAGCGACACTTATATAAATTTGAATCAAACATTTTCCTTTCTTGCTTTAGTTACCATAAGCATATTGTATCTTTCTTTGAACAAAATAAAATAATTAAAAGTACAAAAAGTCTAAGTATTGTTGAAATTAATGATGACAATGATGCAAACAATTAAAAAAATGTTAAAAATCAAGTACATTGAAATTTAAGTAAATACAAATACTATCCATAAATAATATGATTGTATATTAATTGTTATTTCAATTGAATTGTATTTATATTTTGTCATGATTTTGTACAATCCGCAATATATTTGATTAATAAAAAACCATATAAACATGCATTTAGTTGTTGGGCGGAGTGTCAATAGATGTGAAAACCAGATTGATGTTGATCATTTTAATTCAAAGATAATGAAATTTCAAATTTTAACACTAAAAGTTTAAGTTTTCACTTCTATCGGCAGTCTCTAAAACTGCCAATTTTTTTTTAAAGAGCAGAACCACCTTCGGTATACGGTAAAAGTACAAAATGCAGGAAATCTGTAATTTTTTTAACTGTTTGATTCGGAGAAATGTATGCGACCACCAAAATGACAAAACTTGCTGATATGTGCTGCAGGCGGGCATCTTAATTGTTACTACAGTTGGACCCCCAGACGAGGGTAGAGAAGAGACACCATCAAGCGCATGCTTAAAAATTAGAAATATTAGAGAAAATCAAAAATACCCGTTTACTTAATTAGTTTTTTTTAATCGAGAAATCTTTTTTATTCACTATTAAAAATATTATATTGTTAGTGACAGGAATTAACCTCAAAGTATGAACATGATAAGCACACTTAAATATTTATTCATATAATTCCATATTACTTACTCCTATTTTTTTTAAGAATGATGAGCTTTGTCAGACGCTTAACAAGAAATATAATTGTTAATGTATAGTTAACACATATATAAATATATCCTCAGATTTCACACACAACAAGCGCTCAGACTTTGACATTTGAACGTAAGAATCACAACTTTATTCTGGATGAAGTCTAATAAGACTTTCTGGTATGTGCGGTAGGAGGGCGTCTTAATTGCTAGGAGAGTTGGACCCCAAGACGAGGCTAGCGATGAGACACCCTAAAGCGAGGCTAGCGAAGAGACACCCCAAGGCGCTGAATTGGTCAAATCAAACAGCGCGCGTTTTCCAAGACTTCCTGTTACTCATTTCCGTCCCTTTTCACGAAATCACTCCAACAAATATCCAGCAACCGAGAGTAAAGATGTTGCATATCAAAAACATTTGATGATTGAAACTTGAATTGGACAAATCTCAGTTTCCAGAGTGTTGATTGAGTAAAGAAGGAGTGTAGCTTAAATATGAGCTTAGTTGTGCAAGCAGCTGTGTATAATGAGAGAAGCATTGAAAAAAAGCAATGACCATTCAATTTGTTACGCAGCTGAAAAATGTCTAAGTTGTGTTAAAGTCCTGAACAAAGTATTTGAATTAAGAAAAAATTAGGTGACATCCTGGAGTAGAAAAGTCAATCAGAGCCATTTGCTGTCTGATGAATGTGGGCATGGGAATTGGCCATTGATGCAGAAAAACCTAGTCATTAAAATTGTCTGAATTTAAAACTACAATGAAGGAAACATCTAGATTTTAATCTATACACGCATTTAATGGACTTCATATTTTAATAGACCTTGCTTTTGGAACCAGTAACCACTTCAGATGAAAAACTTGTCGCACTATTTATTAGCTGTGCAAGTTTTTCAAGGCTGAAGTAACAGCTGAGTCCCCCGTGTCTTTTAAATACGAGATCATCAAAGAGACCCAATTGCAGTTTTAAGAGCGGTTACGTGCTGATAACTCACAGCTTAGAATTTTTCAAAATGAAATCAACCCTTACGTAATACCAGTTATGAAGTTGCCAAAGTTCTCCTTAAAAGTGGTAAACCTTCTATGTGATGGGGAAGTAGTGAAGGAATGCTTGTAGGAGTGGCTGATGAACTTTCCCCAAAAAATGGGAGACCAAATTAAATTCTTTATTTGATTTCAAATAGTATTACCTACTGGGTTGCAGACATTTGTAAAACACTTTGAATTAAATAGCGGAAATGGATCCAGGATTCACTCATTATCATTAGCAATGAACACATCGCTCTGGACAGTTGTATAATCTCTCAAATTATTGTGTTCATAAGAAGTGTGCATAAAGACATGAACATAACACGAGTTGGCTTCCCTACATGGCATGTGTAAGACTATTACAGGAGAGGATATATTCAGTGAATTGAAAGGGAAAAAAAGCATTTGATGTTCCAACTTGAACAGGATTAATCTTAGTTTTCTGAATGTTGATTGAGGAAAGAACAAGAGTAGCTTAAATAGAATATTAGTTAAACAAGTGAAGCAGATGTGTAATAAGACAAACATTCCACAACCTATGTTCATGCTTTGTATTTTTCAGCAGGAAGCATTATGAATTAAATATGAGAGCATTATCAGTGTTTTGATTATTGTGGTAAAGATGGTGAATTTTAGAGGTCACATGGGTTCATTCATTCACAGTTCTGAGATATATTGTAAGATGCAGACACAGATTCGCCTTATTCACTTTGTTACACAGCACAAAAATCGCTAAGTTGTAGATATGTTCTGAGCGGAAAGAAATTGGTGTCTTTCTGTAAAGTAAAAGCAAACCATAGCCAATTACTATTTGATGAACAGTGGGTATGGAAATTTGCCATTGATGTAGACAGAACTAGTCGTTAAAATTTCTGAATTTCAGACTAGAAAGAAAGAAAAACCTAGTTTATAATCTTCACGCACATTTACAGGACTTCAAACGTAAACATATCTTGCTCTTGCAACGAGTACAGATCAAAACTTTGTCGCGTTTTTAGGTGTGTAAGTTCTTCATGGTTGAAGCAATAGCTGTGATTTCTCAGTGTCTTTTGTGCAAGCGACATCATCAAAGAGCTCCACCTGCAAATTTAGGAGTGGTTTGCTGATTTCTGATTTGGACGGTTAGACCATAGGTTCCCAACCTTTTTTAAACTGGCGCCCCCTTTCCTGATAAATATTTCGATACCGCCCCCTTTTCTAGTAAATATTTCGATACCGCCCCCTTTTCTAGAGAATATCTCGATACTACTTCCTTCCACTCTAGAGAAATAAGAGTGTACATAATTCCTGATGAAAACAAGAGTTAAGTTTTAAAAAATATCCTATTAGTAATAGAATATATTTTTTTAAATTTCATTTTTTTCTGAAGCCCCAATTTTTTTACTTGCGAATCTGAAATATCTACTGCTTCAAATATATTTAAATGTGTAATATTATATATTTTAGTCATAGGTAGGATATTATTGGAATTGAAATGCTCTACTGAATTTCTTCTTCATTTAAAAGAGTGGAATAAAAAAAAAAGTTTTAGCTTACCTGTTGAAAGATAAGCAGGAGTTTTGATGATACGAAGTAATTCATAATAAACTATTGCTTTCAAAAAAATATAAATGGACAGTTTCAGCCTTTAAAGAATCACGTTAATTCCTGGTTAACATATTGAATTCTCTTTTTTTGGATAATATACATAATGAAATGCAGTGTACGAAACATGTTTCCTACTGCTCACAGACAAAGACAACACGTGCACTACAGAAATTAAAAAAACACTATACATTCAATTTAATGTAGGTCTGAACGTAATATAATCTTTAAGTTTTTCATCCACTTCCCAAACTACCGAAATATTTGAATTTTCGTACATGTGATATAGAAATGATTTAAATACATACAATCAACATAGTAAACAGTATTAAAGTTTACTTTTGTTAGTACATAATCAGCGTGTTTTTTTCAGACTTTTTTGGTTAATCTGCCCAAGCCCCTCCGTGCCATCTCAACGCTCCCTAATCTTCTCTGGTCTTTTACTGCCCCCCTGAAAGCTCCAAACACCCACAAGGGGGCGTTATCTCCCACGTTGAGAACCTGTGGGTTAGACGGTTTCAAATCCTTTAAAACAAATGTGCCCAGTTTTTTCAAATGAACTTCCGTTGGAGGTCATTGAGGTGCAAGCAAATAACCTTCTTAGAGAAATTATCAATGTAATATTAGAATGCTACTAGTATTAAACTATTTGTATGAAGGTAACTTTTTAATACACTTGTATGAACGAACATTTTCAACCCGGCAGTACTCGCGCAGGGTGTGTCATTTCCACCGTGTAACTTTTTCCAACATACCTTCTAAACCTACTTTGGAAAATGGATAGTTTCCCGTGTAGCTGACTTTAAGGTCATATTCTTTGAGGGGCCTTAGCTTATAGGCGAATTCTAAAAATATATTTTTTGATATCACCTTTTCGGGTGAGTCATACTCTGCGCTTCAATCACCGTTACAGTTCTGAATGCATGAACACGTTTTAAATCTTCCTTATTCTATGACGTATTATTGTAGTTATGATGAAGAAATGAGATATTTAAGTAATTTAAAAAATACAGTATTTAATGTATGAAAAATTCTCTTCGCAGTTATGATGAGGGAAAAGCAAATGAAGAGTATAACAGCTAGTATGATTCCTCTTCTGAAATCGATCCAGATTTAGAAAAGAGAGACAATGTTGAAAATAAATTTTTTATATGTAAAGACATAAAAACATTTGAGAAGAACGTAACTTTAAAGGAGATAACTGGTACACATCTTATCCACTTTCAGATGAACTTTTGAAAAATAACTATTGCTGGAACAAAATAAGAAACAATTTTAAAAAATTCCAATTTTTTTTTAATTTAAAGAATAGAGGAGTTTACTCCTATATGTTTAGTTTGAAAAAGATACAGATTAAAAAAATTAAGATCCAGCGAAAACGTCGCTCTCACTCACGACGCGATTAAAGGAGTGTATAAACAATACACTCAATGCCCTTATAAACAGGACAGAAAACCTAAATTTACGTGTGAAAAATGTAATAAACTTGTTGTACATCCTACTTATCTTCATTTTTAACCTTTGTATGCAAATTTTACGCTAAAAACACAATGTAAACATTCTTGGGTATGACACACCATGCGCTAGAAATTTAGGTTATTTTTTTCATGCGAGGGATGGGGGGGGGGCGGGTTAAAATGAAATACGTGAAGAACAATTTGGGAAGTTATCTGATAATAATCTCAGGTAACAGTTGATGTTGTTGGTATTATGTGAAGCCAGAAATGTGAGTTGTTTTGACGTACAGGAAACAATTTAATTCTTCTCATAAATACAGGTGCTCTCTCAAGTGTAGTATTACAATGTGTAAATTAATAAGTGGATAAAATAATATTTAATAAACAATTAAAATAAACATCTATATTTTGATTCGTTTTTTTTTATTTGGATCTCGATTGTATAGCTAGGCCCAGAGTGCTCTTTTCCGGCCAATGCGGCAGTCCGCCTGAACATTTTGAAGACCGTTTTGGTAGACCTTGGCTATCATTAAAATTTTTTTTTTGTACAAATATATTTAATGTCCATTATTGAATAATTGTTTTAGTATAATTTGTATTTGTTTTACTTTATTCTTTCCTAATCCTTTTTTGCAAGTTGGTGCCTGAGTTTCTTATTTATTTTGATAAATTTTATTTTTGTTTAGGCACATAATGAAGTAAAGCTCGATCTTTCCTTTTGAACAAATACTTAAAAAAAACTTTAAGGTTTTAAAGTTTTATATATTCCGATTATAATTTTCTTTTAAGAACTTTAACTAATTTTTTCTTTTCTTTCATTCAGTTTTGATTATGGAGGTTATTATTTGTTTAATTGTATGCTGAACAGAAATGGATAACTTAAAAATGCATAAAATGAACTTAGATTTATTGCTTCGTGGCTTTGGAATGCTGATTTCTATATTTAAATTATATTTCTTATTGGAAATATCTCAGATTATTTTATCAATTAATAATTTTTTATTATGCCTATAAATTAACTAAATTTTTTAATAACTTGTACCCACATCCCCCCCCCCTTCTAAACCAATTGTATACGCAAAAGTGGGCTTTAAATTTACATTCTCAGTCCCTAAATCTAATTCTTTGATAGTGCCACTCTCTTATTTTGATCGGCATCCTTTTTCTATGTTTCAATTTATTCCATAGCTCTTTTTGGCTTAAGGCAGTTTGGTATATGATATATCATTTTACACATATATATATATAACCTCTGACAATAAAGCTCGGCAAATTAAGACAGAACGGTCCAACTGGCGACACTGGGGAAACAAAACGCTGCACTTGCGTTGTTGCAGGTGTTGACCATCTTCCCCCACCGTTGTTTAGTTCTTGTCGTTTGTGTTACGTGTAAAATTTATTTTACAAAGTGCTTATTTAGTGCGTTGGTTCTTAACTGAGAACAGGAAAATGAAGGAATAAAAGATTAATTTAATGTTTTGTTTTAAGCTTGGCAAGATGCCGACAGAAACTTGAGCATTGTTGGTACGTATTTATAAAGATTAAGCACTGTCCATGAAGTGTGTGTTCTAGGCTTTCCCCGTTTTCAATTCAAAAGACCTGGAAAATGTTTCTGACGCCCCCCCTCGCAGTGGAAGACCGGCAATCTCCGTCAGTGACGAAAACATTTAGAAAGTGATTATTTTAATCACGAAAAATCATTGATTAAATGTGCGGAAGATAGCAGGACGTTGAATGCAGCAAATTACATCGAAATTTTGGCCCTTTTCATAAAACGTCTACGCAGGGTACTACCCCAGTATGTACAATACGGTTCATGGTTTTTTGTTCACGACAATGCTCTCCCTCAAACAGCCAATATCGTCAAACAATTCCTGGCAAAAAAGGGGGGGGGATCAGATTGAACATCCACCATTCTTGCCATATATCAATCCTCTAGACTTCTTCCTATTCCCAAGACTCGAAGTAAAATACATGAATACATTTATACAATACATGAATACTCTTTTTAAGTTGATCCAATAATAAAAAAATTAAATGGCAAATGGAATATTTGCAAATAATTATTTTATTTCTCAATTTACATTGATTACGTTCTTAAGTTTAAGAAGATTAACAAATTTTAAATCGACATCTGAAGATCTTTTCAATTATAAGTTTTCTGCTCCTCACAAGATCCCACCTGTAATGAAACTGGCTGCTCCATTTGCAGCATTTGCAGCATCATCAAAAATACCTATAAAATAATTAAGCAATAATAAGGAAATTCACAATAAATATGTGGAGCAATTTTCTGTTCAGAATGGCTATAAAATGTTTTTAATATTAGAAATGTTTAATGCGGCATACCTCTTTTAGAAATATAGCCGAACTATTCCATTTATTCTAGAGCGATTATTTTGTATAATAAATATCTATTATCACAACATGCATTAAAAACGCTTGAAATTTTTCTTTTTATATATGCTTTTTTACGGTATATATATATACTTTATTTTGCAAAAAAATCGCATAATTGGTTTGCCTGATGACCTGCTATGGTTCGCGATGAGACTGAGTGATCCGTCACAGCCATGCTCACAATTTGCCTGTCCTCACGTGAAGTGGTGCACTGAGTTGGATGCGATCGACCACGTCGGTCCGTCGTACCCTCCTGCATTCAACGGTGACATATCCGCATTACAGTTGTTTGGTTTCGTCTATCACGACTACCGATTTTTCCTGAAAGATAATCCACAATCTCGGCAGGCCACTGTCTTTCCTCTGTCGAACTCGGATACTTGATCAGAAGCTGATCGCTGTTTTCTACGAGACATAACGGATCGTTTTCTGAAAAAAACCTCAAGAAAAACACACTTGTCGATTTTGAAATTATCGAAATCTCCAAGCCTTCAATAGCGCTTCGAGATGGCGCTACAGGCGTGCGTGATGTGTGTCTGCGCTGAAATTCTAATCATTTGCATATCTCACCTCCGCTAACGAATGTTGTAAATTTCATGTTATTTGCGTGCTTCCTTCAGGGTGTTGCATTTACGGTGTCCGGCTGTGTACATATACATAGATAAATAGACAGATAGATGTAAACTTAAATCTAATAAAATACCCTTTTTTAAATTTATTCTTTAAATTCTCAGCAAAGTTATTATTTTAATTTCCTTTCCGTAGTTATCAGATTTACATTAAGTTATATGTTGTATATTATACAGAAATATATATAAGTGAGACAACGAAGAGGGTTATTCATTCTTAAAAAGATGATTAGTGTTGAGAAGACGTCGGTTGAATCATTTTACACAATAAGAGAGTCTTCTAATTATATTACCTATGAAAAATTATTCTTGTATTTTTTAAATTTAAAGCAGAAACTCTTAAATTTAAAAAATACAAGAAAACTCTATGTTTTTTAATCCGGTACTAGTATAGATTTATTCAGCAGTTAAAATTTCTATTTATTGTTGATTCATTCATGTTATCTAACAAATTAAATGAAAAAAATATGTTTAAAAAAAAGAAAATGGCTTACTTCCATGGTGTTTTTGATGGTGAGGTTCTGCAGAGAATTTTAAAAAAATACGCTATTACTTGAATTATTATTTTACGTGGGAAGTTAGATTTGGTTAGAAAAAAAAATTCTATATATGAAAGTAACATTTTCAAAAGAAAAAAAAATGTTAAATGTAATATTAGAAATTTTTCAAACTTTCTTACCCTTAACTCTATGGTCTGTAAAATAAAAGAAAATATTACTATATTAAATTTAATTTTCAATTTAATACCATCTCAGAGTCATTTTAACAAAGCTAAAACTAAACGAAAATTATCAAAAATATAAACTAACAATTTTTATCTGATGGAAACTGAAACTAAGCATTATTTTAACACTTTATGGCTTTTTCTAATGAGAAATGCGAAACATATTTATTTTAACCCTGTCTCGTGTTTCTCATTTACATAAAGTGGAAATTAATCGAATTTTTTAAATATCTTTTAATTGAAAGTTTGCTTAACTTTGTAGCTTGGATACTTTTACATCGAGCTGGGAACTTTTTTTTATTTCTTTTTACTACGTATAATGAATATCATGTGTAAAGATACTTAATACAAATACAGAATTAAATTAATATTTGAGGAAAGTTTCAATTTCTTTAGGAAACATAATATTAGTCTGTAGTTCATTATAGTTAAAAAAATCTGTGTAAATTCTGTAGAAGCACAAATGTTTTGCTAATTTTGTAACTAGTTGTTTAAAAACAAATTTTTTAACAGAAAATTATATAGGAAATTATTGTCAAATAATTAATTATACAAATTTATTTAATACTTACGGTGTTCACCCGCCATAACTGAAAAAAATAGCCCATCTTTTGAAAAATATACTAATATCATAATTTAGGAGAAATTAATTACAGTTTTAAGCCAACACAATTAAAAATTTAAGATATGACTCGATAGGATTCTTTGTATCTGAAGCTCTTGTAAAAAGGAAAATAGATTTTTTTTAACTCAATATAAAGGGAAGGTAGAAAAGTATTCACCAATATTCGAAAATTTGAAGTAAAATGCATGTGAGATATTTAAGTATTTTTTAAGCAATTCTAAAAATGCCTATATATTGAAGTTCTTGAAAACCTTACACACACAAAAAAAATATTTTCCACCGCTTAATCAAAAAAAAGAAAAAAAAAAGAATATGGCATGATGGAATAAAACTCATTCTTGACATTAGCTATAAATTCTGAGTCCTCTTTACATTTTGTGTATTGATAAGATTTTCAAAAACTGTTTAATGACATACGATTTTTTTAATTTGCTTTGATCATCCTTTTCTTCAACGTAGCTTTGTTTTTGAATAATAAATATGAAATTGTACGTATACATGTACAAACATGTATATATGCTGACGTTCAAATTGAGAGAATCTTCAGATTTGGTTGATTTTTTATGGAACTACTAAACAGATTTTGCGGAAATTTGTTATGGTCATAGGATTGATATAACGGAAAAGAATAACCATCTAACACAGAGTTTAACCATAATACAAAATTATGGTCATGCGCAGGCCTCATCAGTATCGGAAGTTTGCTGCATAGAACAAAAACCAATTGGTTAGTAGGGAATATGATCCTCTTTTACAGGCATACAGACCTCGCACCTTGATTCTATCATGGAAATAGGGGTAATTCGAAATTTCTTTCGAAAATGATCCCATTTGTTCATCAATTCTGTTTTTAGGCCTCGGATGGCTTTTGGAAAGGGAGGGGGGGGGGGAGGTACGAGGTGCAATTGCCTTCTCCAGAAAATCTCAGGCATGTGGTATAGAAGGGTTTCTTAACCGCATTTTCCCTGTCTAGGCACATTTGGTGAACAGGAAATTGCTGAGATGTGCAGTTCAAAATTATATAAAGATTTCTCGAACTTCTTTACTTTATTGCATTTAGAATTAAAATGAACAATTTATACAGTAAAAAAGTAACACAAAATTCAAAATAGTGAAATTTAAAACAATTTTCGGCTTTGAATATTAACCATTAATTTTTCAAATTCATTTATAAGATGTTTTTCACAATCTTATAACATCTTCAAGATTACTATCTTTAAGTTGAGATCTGATTGTTGATTTAATTACGTTCATTGTTGAAAACAAAAATTAACATAAATATGTGGTACCCCTAAGTAGTATTTTAACATTTGAACTCCCTATTTCAATACGGGATATATTTTTTTTCAATTTTCGCCTAGATTTATACAAGGTATATTCGGTCTCAGAATGGTCACAACTGATATGGATATAGTATATAACGGGCAGTAGTGGACGTGCAAAAATAGCTCCGGGGGCACAGAGTTAAGAATCCCTGCTCTAAACGAATGAGGTTTGGAATTCGAACTGTCCAATTTATCTGCCGAATATCCTTGTGTTCTAGAAATTATTTAACCAGATGAGTTATGCATCACCCCAGGTTGTTAAAAAATTAAAATAAAACCCTTAAAAATGTGAACATATGATTCCAAGACCTCACTCCTATGCCTAAAAGCAGTCATAGTGACATAGTCATCATAGCATTCAAAGACATGGAGGTTTGTGCTTCCTTACAACGAGATGCCTACACAGATCATCAAGTCTCCGCTGCCTTAATGATCAATTTCTTAAATATTGGAGGTCAGGTAGCAGATTCCTTATTTTCTCTATACGAAAGTGTGAGAAGATTCACGTGCAAGGCTGAATTGGGAGTCATCAGTGAAGAGAAAGCCTCCTTTTTATCCATACTTTTGTTTCTATGACTGTGGACCATTTTAAATGGGTTCTCCTGTTCGCAGTATTGAGCTGGAAGGAAACATTAAGTCTTCAAATAACTCACTCTCAGGAGGTCTTCCGGAAACAGTTCCTCGTTAAACTCGAGTTCATGTTTTCGCATAGAGCGAGAAGAGTGAGTGGCCCAATTATGCCTCGTTATAATGAACAAATGGAGTTTTTCTCTGGCCGTCCTGGTTTTTGGACTACCTTGCCTAGGCTCTCTCTTTACGGGTTCAGTATTCTGAAGCTGTTTCAAACTAACAATGGGCATTAAATTTAATTCTCTAGAAATATAGGTTTGAGGCTGGCCTGCTTCTATTTTACACAAATTTCGAAACTTCGTTTCATCAACTAAACATTGGTGATTACCCATTTTTACTCTTTGATTTTTAATTTAACCAAAAGGCTGCAAAATTCACGAAATTAATTGCGGATTTTGACACTCGCACTTATAAATCCCTATATTCAACTACATCTGCCCACTCACAGGTATAGGCTTACGCATTTGACACACTAGACATGCATCTTTGTTTCAAAAAATAAAATTTAACAACATATGAATATTTTCTTCAGTCTTATAAAACCATATTGAATGTAACAGGACAACGATTAATAAATACTCCACGAATAAAGTTTAGACATTTGATTGACATGAGTGATTCGCAATGTGGCACCTTGTTGCATACTTCTACGCAACGCAAAATTAATCTGATTTCTCCAGTGGTTTGAAAGTGAAAACAAATTGTAAGGAGTGTTATATAGACTTCCTTCATTGGTCCGAATTCTTAGATTAAGAACTATATTTTTGATGCTACACTTTTATTTTAAATCATTTATTGTTATTGTTTTCGAAGCTACAAGAAAAATATATTACACACTCTTTTGTATTAAATCTAAATGACTATAAATATGAGATTATATTTTTAAAGAAAAACTCTGTTTATTTTTTCGACGCGTATATAAGTAAAGAATTCATTTCATTAAATCTTTTCAGATTTCAGATACAGGGGAAAAATCACAACAAGATTTAAAGTTGTTATAATTATTTATGATTTAGTACTGTAAACCGCTAAACAAAATTATTAAAAATAAAGGAATACTATAGGTAAATATTTTACTACTTGTTCTAATTTTTGTAATAAAAATATATGTTTCTTGATGAATAATTTTTTTAAAAACCGCTTGAGACATGTTAGAAAGTAATATTTTGAATATATTTAATTGTTAAAGAAATTAACTTTATTTGTTCATTTGAAAGGAAAATTCCTACCAATACTTACATTACTAATACTAGATATTTACTAAACTCCAATTTTTTATGGAAAATATATAAGTTACAGATATTATTACTCTTGCTAAAAAAGAACACATCCACATACTTACGCATCAGAAAAAATTTGGATATGGAAGATCATCTTATTAAATAAAATTTCACAGCTATATGTTTTTTCAGTGTAGATAATCAAAGTAGACAAGAAGTGAATTGTGTGTGGTAGAAAACTTACCCATGGCAAAGACAGCTACTAAAAGAACGAGAAAAAATATTCCTCTCATTGTAAAAGTATTCGGAATGATAAGTATCCTCTAAATGTGCAGATGCTAAAGATCTAAGTCCTTATATAGCAAGGAACTTAAAAGGATGCATTTTATGACGCATATAAAAATTAAATATAATGCACACAATTTTAACCTTTCGAGAAATAGCAATGATTTATGTGAAACGCAATGCACAAAAAAAATTATATGTCTCCTTTTCAGGAAAATAACATAATAAATCTTGTGATTTTTACGACACTTTATAAAAATCTTCTTTCTGATCGTCTTATTTTGTCTATTTAAAAACTTGAACAAATAAATGAAATGTGTAGTGTGATGATAAAGTATACATACTCCCTCATTTTTAAAAGTTTTCTCATAAAAGAAGGAAATTTAATCTTCTGATATAATTAATTACTTATTTTACAACCACTTTATGAATGCATTTAAGGTATCTGAGTAGTTGTGATTAAGCTATCTATATTGGCAAGGCATCTGACTAGTTGATTCCTTTAAATCAGATATATGTTCTAAAAATTAAATATTGATGCTTTTATTTTAATATATTAATATAATGCACTTTTATTTAATTATAAGTATATGTTAAATATTTATTTCGGAAGCTTTTCTTTTGTTCTTTTTAAAACATTTTCATCGACTTTTAATGCCACAAAGATCAAAGTAATTGAAACTACCTTATACAAAATACTTGTTTTATTGCTATTGCTTATTTATTAAAAAGTTCTTTAAGTACTGAATATTTAAGAGAGCATGTAACACTAAACTGCAAGCAGTGATTGGTTTAATTAAGAAAGTAAAATTTGTCGTGAACATATTTTAAGGGGTATCGGAACGCTCTATACTGATAATGTTAAAAAGGGCTTTTTCAATGTACCTTTTCTAAAAACCTGTTGGAAATAAAATCCCCAAATTTTTTTTGCAAGTTAAGCATACATCTAATATTATACTGAAATGAGCTTTTTTTGAAACTTCCATTAGTGTTTCTTTAAAAAAATTTTATTTGATGTATAGTGAGAAAACAGTGTTTTTCGACAGAAAAAAAAATTATAAAAAAATGTATACAAAATTTTGGTAAAAGCTCATTTAAGCATATACTAGAATATATAAAGAATGTATCATGTAAGTTTTGTTTACATCAGATATAAACTTTCTGAGAAAAGGTACATGGAACCTTCAAATGTGACATTTTGAGAAAAACACTTTTTGTAATAAAGTTACCTTATCAAAACATTCCAGCTCCATATTCCAAATTTTCAGCATTTTTTAAATTTTCATCTTCTTGTTTCATTCTTTTAAGTCTTTTTACTTTTCTAGTCTCCTTAGTTTTCTGTAAATTGGCATATCTTACCCTCTTTGTCGAGATGTTCCATGCAGCATGTCGCATAATATCCTCGCTCTATGTTAAGTTTTTTAAAAAATATCCAGCTTTGTTGCATTCCCTTTATTAAAGGATGCAATAGCATTATATGTACCAAAGGAAAGTGTTTCTATGCGCACAAATGTCTTTTTGGGGACACGAGACCAAATAACATTATTAATGCTTTCATTCGGATTCTGCGTGTTTCCATGCAAGCACTTTTCCAATAATTCTGGATCCAAAAGGTCCCTAAAAATAGGCCTAATGGCTTCAACAACAGCAACTGGAAGTTTATGTTTGTGGAGATGAAGTTTATTTTCCAATTGAGCCTTCTTACACTGACACCATGTGTCAAGACCTGATGGACAGAATCCATGCTGTGGATTTTTATCCGTAGATATTTTGTGAAGAAATATTGCTCATATAGCTTGTTTCATACGATTTACATTTGATAAATTTCTTCGAATGACAAGACCATAATATGTTTGCAATTGATCAATAGTTGCTTCTGTTAATCTATTTTTGCCACATAATGCTTTGCCATCTGATAATTTTTGCCCCCTCATTTTTGCTTTGAAACGTCGGAGGCGAGATACCATCCGTTTCATAACATGCCCTAAAGAAATTTTAAAAAATGACGTCAAACTTCAAGCTGACCCAAAAGGAAGTGCAATGTTTACCTTTTTTTTGTCCATTTAAATCGATGACTCGCGTTTAGACGATTCTTTAAAAACAAAATTTTAGCACTTCTAATTAAGCTAGAGATAAAAATATGAGGTATTTTTGGAAAGGTAATGAGCTGAAGAATTTAAAAATGCAATAACCTGAAATTCACCTTTTAAAAAATTTTTACCTTTCCAACTCCCCATAAATCGTTTTATATGACGTTACTTAATAAATTTTGATATATATTAAAATTATAAATGAGGGGTGGAAACTAAAAATTAAAAAAACAATTTCATTTATATGCGAATTTAATTTTAAGAAACGAAAATAAAGAATTCGGCAGAATATACTATTTATATTTTCTAATGCTAACTTTAATTATTTTTTTAAAATTATAGTAGGATCATCGAGAAAAAAAAAGAAAAAGAAAATTAGCATCCCACTTTCATAATTTTTTGCCTCCATTAAGCATATTTGAAATCACTGTTACCGTGGGAAATAAGTAATACTGCTAATGGATTAGTAAATTAAGGAAGTAGTAAATACTTTTCTGTTAATAGTTAAACATTAGCTGTATAATAACCATTTTTAAATGGATGCCATTAATGGTTTATTTTATCGAATTAATCATTTATTTTATTGGTGTTTTAATCGAATATCTTGAGTAACGATAAATTTATACTCTGATAAGAAAAGAAACAGATTTTAAATGTCTAATTTAGTTTCTTTTGAAACATTCCGCATCCATCAGAGTAGATTGCAAGAAACAGCTCAAGGAAGGAGTTCTGGTTTCCCTTTAAGTATTTTATTTCTTCACTACCACTAAACAACAAGCATATATATAGAATAATTTTTTCGTAAAAGACAATTTTTAATATCCAACTTAAACATCATTCATGTTTATTTCCATTTCTTTTGATTATTCTAAGAAATTAGCATTATTTGTTTTAGTTACAGGAGCACACATTTTTTTTATGAAAATATTTCATTTTTCTATCTTGTTTATCCATTCAAAATGATAAATAAGAATTGTAACGATTATGAGGTTTATATTACCGTAAATCCGAAAAGTTATTAAGTTTATTATGACTTTTTTTCTATTATACGACAGCTAGATAGCAAGATAGAGATTCTGTGCTTTACTTCTTAATTTTTTTATCTAATGAATAGCATTAAACAATAAGCGTGTATTATGATTATGTTTTTGTTTTACGAGTTTTAGCAAACATTCTATATATTATTTTCCAATATCCAAGCTATTATTCTTTTTAAATTTTAGCCTTATTTTCTTTTCACAACAATTAGATAATTCTTAAACATCTAAAAGTCTCATCTATAAATTTTATTAGAAATACTCTTACCTCTCAGGTATGTAGTTACCTATAAAAGAAAGAACGCATGTATTTAATTTTGTAGAATTTGTCGGTCAAAAAAAAAATCCATTTAAACACATTTTAAGATGCGTTTAGTAGTTCACATGCGTATACGTTGTTGTGTGTTTTTTATCCTGAAAGACGAGTGGAAGAACAGAAAGACACAGTACAAACAGAAGAATATAGACCTTTAATCCAAACAATGGTCCCAGTATATAACAAAAGGCGTGCGCTGTTTTCCATTCGAAACGGGAATCAATTTCAGGCGAAGTCCCACTTCTTTTACCTAAAAAGATACATCCATGCCTTGTTCGGGACTCGAACCCGAGCCCACTTGATTACAATCCTAGTGTCATATCCACCATAATGGCTGGGCGGCTACGTATATAATGTATTTTTCTTCTAGCAGAATGTACCCTGTTGGATTTTCAATTCCATAAATAGAACAATCAAAAAAATCTTTGGTACTTTTTACTATTTAAATTCATTTAATATTATTTTGTTATATTTCCTATATTCGATGAAAGCAATATTTAATTGACAACGTCCAGAAAAAAGGTGTACCGCATCTGTTAATGACAGAAAAACTAAAATACTTTGGCTCAAGAATAAAAGAAGGGCACCAACGGTCTTTAGAAGTTATTTGAAAGATGTTGTTGTTTCTGTGAGTTCAAAATTAATTAGGAGAAGATTCTCAGATGTTAGACTAAGAGATAGAATTACATGGAAAAAGCTTTAAATCAGTTTACAGCAGAGCTAAAACAGAAAATAGTGGTCAAAGGAACACATTAAATGGGCGAATGATTAGAGGTTGAAAGCTATATGGAGGGATGAAACATAGATATCGTTAATCTGTAATGATGACCGAAAATATTTAAGACGTAGAAAAGGAGAAATGCTACATCTTGACTGCATCCAGGCAACTGTAAAGTACTCACGTAATTTGATGATTTGGTTATGCATGTCAACAGATGGTATCTGTCGCTTTCATATCATTAATAGTATACTGAAAATCAGAAAATACATTGACACCATTCTAGAACGCAAACTTCTGCTTTCCACCAGGGATGTATTTACCAACAAAGTTTCATTTATATTTCAAAACGAGTATTTTCCATTCAACACAGTATTGTAATTAAAAGACTGGTATCCTTCTAAGATCATTGAATTGTTGTCCTGGTCAGAAAACAGTCCTGGCCATAAATCCTATCGAAAACTTGAGGCATCGTTTGAAAACTCTTGTCCGAATGAGATGCCCATGAAATAAAAGGAACTAATTAAATCATATAATTGTTTCCTGGCATCATGCAATAACGAAGGAAGTGCTAAAACCTATTTTAAGCTCATTGAAACAGCGATGTGAAGCTGTTATGGAAAATAAAGGCTACATCTCTAGGTAATGATGACTCATTGTTATCTTCAGTATCTAAAGTATATCGATAGTTATTGCTTTACAAATATTTGAATTTTTAAAAATTAAATTTAATAAAATCCCCTTTAAAATATATTCACGAATTGGCATTTTGTTCAATGTAACAGTTATAAGAATGCAAACTGAAAAAAACATAATAATCCTTAAAATTGTCTACGATTTTGACCATCTTTTGTATATATATATATACAGCGACGGGAAAATTCCCAGCACCAAGAAAAAAATAACAGAGAGTAATGAAATTTGGACAATACAATTACCTAGTTAATATTGTCGCATCCCTGGAGTGTGCGAGGATTCGGGTAAAGATCAGCCTTTTTAACAACTAACACATTTTCATTATTTCACTTAATAGGTTTAAGCAACTTAATGGAAAATGCAATTAAAGCACTAAACCCGAGGAGCAATCAACGCTAATTAATTACATATAAAACTAATCAGGTCACTTTTCTTATCTCCTGAGCTCTTTTCTCTTTAACACTTGAATAATATTCTTGACTTAACTATACGACCGCTTGTCGCTATCGCTATGTTTTCATCTATCTTCATTTTCAACCATCATCACGCCTATTATATGACTTACACTTAAAAATAAGTTCTAAATTACATAAACCAAGGCTTCTTTACAGAAAGCGGTTTTCAACTGAAATCACAGTTAAAAATATTATTTTACCTAAGAGGTTTAATAGAAACGTGGATAGACCGTTACATTATGTTTCATTGATTAAATCCTCACGATAAAAATGTTAATGTAAGCTCAAGAAAATGAAGGTCAAATGTGAAATGCAGTTTTATTAACAACCGGTTTAACCTCCAGAATGTTCAACTCAAACCTACAATCGTGCATGCATTGTGTCATACAGTTACCGGTTGTCCCTTTGTGGTATGGAGTTCCGTGCTTGTGGAATTTGTTGTGTCAACACTGGGAAGGTAAGTGCTGGCTGTGGATGATGCTGGAGTAATCATCCAATGATATCTTATGTGTGCTGAATTGGAAACGTATGTGGGGAGTTTGCAATCCAATTTAACTTGTCAAAACTATGCAGAACACATTGTGTTACAACAGAAGCGTGAGGGCGAGCTTTATCCTATTGGAAAACTCCCCGTTGAATGGCAGTACTACAGATTGAATTACCAGGCTGACGTTCAGAATTGCAGTTAGTGTGTTTGGGATAATCACGAGAGTGGTCCTGCTTTCATAGGAAATTGCTCTCCAGACCATGACTCCAGATATAGGGTCCAGTTTGTCTAGCCAGCAGTCAATTTGGTTGAAGAAAATCCCACAGCTTCCTTCTGGCCTACACATGGTCATCACTGGCTCCAAAGTAGAACCTGCTTTCATCAGGAAGCACAACAGATCTTTAATCCGTCCTCCAATTAGCTCTGGCATGACACCACTGACGTCGCAAATGGCAATGACATGGAGTCAGTGGAATACACGCTACATGACGACAGGCTTGTATATGTCCTGAAAGTAAACAATTTATAACATTTTGTTGTGTTATTTTGGTAGCAACTGAAGCTCGAATTTCTGACGCAGATGCAGTACAATGTGCTGCCACCGTACGCCGAATACGGAAGTCTTCCCTCTGAGTAGTCCCACGAGGCCTCCCAGATCCTGGTAGTTTTGAGGCAGTAAATTCTTTTCACCACTTCTGTCAACAATCCTGTACAATGCAAGTGCATATATTCCGGGCAAGTCTTTCTGCAATACAACGGGAAAAAAATCCACCTTGTCGTAGCGATATTACACGAACTCGTTCAAACAAGGTGAGCTGCTGATAAGAGCTTCTTCTTCTTAAAAATATATTTGGCTAACATGAACTCAATACGTCAAATATCACAGACAAATAATGCTCACGAATTTTACAGCACGCATTTAAGGCGATATGGTACCATCTTCACAATTTTTTTTATTTTTAATAATTGATACTTGGTTTTAATTGTATTTTATAAAGGTTGATATGAAATAAGAATTACATACAAAAAAAATTTAATTTGTTGCAAAATGTTTGTAAAATCTAAATTTTTGAACTTTTTAAAACTAAGGCTTTTTTAAATATGTCTCCTTTCTTTCAAAGATTTTTTCCAAATATCTTATAATATACTACGTAAAACTGAGCATGGGTTTTTTTCTGCTGCTGCTTTTTAATTTTTTAATAAGTTTTTTATAGTTAAACCTCCAAAAAATCTCAAAAAAACATTAATTTTGACTTTGAATTTTTTTTAGAAAAAGTGCTAAACACGTTACAGCTAATTCTATGCACAGTTTTATAAAACATACAGTTCAAAACATGTATAAAAAATTTCAAACCCGTACTTCAATGATCAAAACAGCCTTAGGGTTTTGAATAACAGTATATGTACAAAAATTCAACATGGGGAAATATGAGTTTCAAGTTTTCATTCCATGAATAGCATGATATAATATTCATCGAATGGTGTGAAACTTTTATGAAATGTTAATTAGCTTATTTAAAACTGCTTACCATAAAAAATTGCACAAATTTAGAACAATTAAACAGTATACTGCCATAATGAATATATAGAAGAAAACGAGTGAAGATCAATATTTCATAAAACTTTATTATAATAATTATAAAAAAATAAATACACACACTTCAGAGCTAATCCCATGCTTAGAGCTAATGCATAACATGTAAAAAAAAATTATGCCTTTATTTTTTATTTCCATGCTTTTAAAAGCCTACTAATGTTAAATATTGTACACAAAGGAAAGCAAAATCAAGTAACCATTTATAAGTAAGGTATATCCAAATCTAAGAACTGTATATATATATATATATATATATAATATATATATATATATATGCATTTCTTTAAATAAATATCTTAAAATATTTTAATAATAAAAGTGTTGAATTTCACACACATGGGATATATATATATATCCCCAAAAACAAACATATAAAAATGGGAGAGTTTTTCTATTCTTGCGAATTAGATTTTTAATTATATGAGTTATCAAAATGAAATTTAGTATTTGTGTTTTGGGAGAATCCGTTTTGAAGTTTTAATTTAATTCATAATAATATTATAAAAATCACGCACAACTTTTAAATCTTGACCAAATCCATTTGCTCTTCAATAAGTAATTCACAAACTAGAATTTGTGCATGAATTGCACAATCCTTTCTTAAAATGATTTGTTACTGCATATATAGTATCAGTCTCATATACGCACGGTAGAAAATAATTAATTTATTTTTAATCAGGATCTTTTCTAGCAGATTATCTGAAATGTGGGCGTGGTAGTTGCTGTCCAGAATTAAATATTGCTCCATAACTTGATAAAAAAAATGCAAGTAAAGCTTTGAAATTTGACAGGCATGTTTATAAAGATTCGAGGTATCAAATAACCCAATAAAAATTTCGACATGTTGATGATTTTTAGGGTGCCATATCGCCTTAAATCAAACCTGATTTGAAAGTTCTGAGTGTCGGTACTAACACCAAACTTAAGCACCTAGTGGGAAATTTGAATTTATGTCATTTTTAAAATGTATAAACAAGCCTAAGAAATTTTTTTTATCCAAAACAAGTCATTCTTAGTGTTGTAATCCCCCCCCCCAAACGGTGTATATAAATATTCTTCAAAAACAAATTATTGATTATTCTGACAAAACCATTACAGCTACGTTCATTTCCTTTACATATTTTTCTACCTGAGAATCAAAATATTTTTTTCATTTACATGGAACAATATATAAGATCTAATTAAGTAATACCAATTTGTGTGGGTTTGGAAAAAAAACAATTATTTTAAGGAGGATTTGCAAAAGTAGATAAATATAAATCAGATATCTAGAAATTTTTGTACAAAGACAAAAAAATATATATAAAATGCTATTATAAAACGTATATTATGTTTTACAATTCTATTATATAAAATTATTAAAATTTACAATGATAGTGCTGTGTTTGCTATATTATATCTTACAAATGATATCGTTGGTGATTCACATTAAATATGCTATCTTTTGCAAAAACATAGAAGCTAAATGAAGGAAGTGTTTCTTTTTAATGAAATTAAATATTTGTACAGCCCATACACACAAACAAGAAGATGATAAAGATATCAAAGACACGGCTCACGATTGCAGCTTGAATGTTTAAATTAGTAGTTGGTGGAGCCACCTCTGGCGGCAATTCATGCTTGTATACATCTCGGCAAAGGTTTCTAATGTCATCCTGCGATACATTCTGCCATACATTCTCCAGTTGTTGCTACAGGTCTTCGATATTTTGGAGTTTCCGAATCTCGCTTCCTACCATATTCCATACATGTTCGATTGGTGAAATGTCTGTTCACCTTGCTGGTCAAGAAATAGTATTAACATCCCGTAAGCAGTCTAGAGATATGCGAGCAGTATAGGGCTGGCATTATCTTATTGGAAACGGGCCCCCGGATGACGTGACAACAACCAACCTCAGGATGATATCAACGTATCTTTGAGCTGTTAAAGACGTATGGAGGAAGACTAGCGGTGGTATGAGACAGCATTCCACACCATCACAACATGGTTTGTATCTTTATACCTTTGTAAATCAAAGGCTAATTTAGACCGTTGGTATCGGTCTCTAAACAAGAAGACGATGATTATTTGCTTCAAGTGTAAAGCGAGATTCAACGTTGGACACTATGATATGCCAGCCCAATGGCAATCAAGATAATTGGCTGCGACATCAGTGGCAGCAGATTCTGGTAATGCTGGGAGGTCAAAGGCAGACTTCTTAAAGGACACTGTGAAAGTAACCCCGCCTCAGCTAAGCAACGTGAAATGCTGGAAGGAACCATGAAGTATAGTGAAGAGGCTGTAGAACGTTTAATAGTAGACAATGATACCGTTACAGCAGTTCGGACCTATAGAACAATCATCTGATCTTGCCTCACATTTGAGCATATTGGTCTTCCAGGGCTTTTATTTCGTCGATAAATTCCTCACAGCAAACATTGGTGCCAGAACCTTTGCACAGCTGCGTCTGTGTGTTGCAACTGATGATCTAATGCTCGGTAGGACCCATACAGCTTCAATCATTCCACCATTGTGTTCACTTCTGAAAACATTGATTTGCCGCTATAAGGTCTTCGAAAATTTCGTGATGACATAATTCGCTTTTTCTCCCTTTGACAGATAGAAATGTAAACATTGACCTTTTAAATCTGGGAAGCTTTTCCAAAGCCACTCTCTGTTTTATTTATTCATACGCATTTAACTGTAGATTGACTGCAAGCGTAACTGTTAGGGTTGTTTACCTATTTTGGAGCGCATACACGTTTTTATCGTGTGTGTTTGGGTTTTTAAATTAACTATATAAAATTTCTAAAATTCAGAAATTTTGAAATTACGAAGCTTTTGTTTCTTTATTGGCTAGATGGAAAGAAATATTTTTAAAAAAAACATAAAGGTACATTTTAAGAAGGTAGGAAAACTCTCAATCATAGTAACAGTACTTCAAATACTAAAAGAGTAATGTCAATCCTCAAGCTGGACATACACATGACTCAAAGGAGACATGTGCAAAATAAAGTTTGATTAGAGTTTTTCTTGTTATTAAAGTAAGTATTAAAAATACCATCATGAATTAAAATATTCTTGCATTTGCTTTCAAGAATGAAACTCATTGTAAAATGTGTAAAAGAGGTTTAGACATGCAAGTTTTAAAAGGTAAGTTTGGGCTGGAAATTTGTCCTGAAATGTTGTGCTTTTCCGTATGATGTAGAATTCTCTTTTTTAAATATTCATGAAGGAATGCAAATTGCCACAATAAATACCAGGTTTGTATATGCTCGTTGTTTCATTGGAAGAAGTGCAGAACCTTGTAGAATATTTTGCTGCATAATGAATCTTCGGCAACCACCTACAATGTTTTCTCCTTACGGTAAGCGAATCTCAAATGCTGTAAAACTTGTCTACGAGGACTCCATTCAAAATGCTGCGAGGGAAGCTATTCGTGAAAATGAAGGTAATAATAATATTGTGGAAGTGGGCAGAAGCACGGTTACACATCATCAAATGGTGCAGTTACTGTGACCAGCATTGATACAGATAAGGTGATAGATGTCAATATTCTTTCGAAATATTGTATATGTAAAAAAGGGCCTCATAAAAACATTGTTTTTGTCCTGTTGGTGAAAATTCATGGTGTGCATATAAACAGGGTGAAGAATCGGGTAAGTCTTACAAACATAAAAAGTCTTCCGGTTGCTGTTGTAGTAGCAATGAGTTCTATATTTAGATATCTTTCCCAGCTTGATTTGTTGAGATAATGTTTGCATCGAAAAACACAAAACCCGAATGAAAGTTTTCATAATGTCATTTTATCACGGGTTCCAAAAACAGCATTTGAGCACATTGAAACACTTTCACTTGGTGTTTATAATGTTGTTTGTTCCTTTAATGATGGTAATGTATCCAAATTATATAACAAAAGCTTCAGTAAATGGAAGTAGGACCTGGAGAATATTCGGTATGTGCCATGAAAATTCTCGATAGAGAAAAATTAATGAAAGCAAGCATGCTTTTTCTGGATGATCAAAGAAAATTAGAAAAGATAAAAGAAACAAAATAAGATAATATTAGGAAAAATAAGGTAAAAACAGTGCAGGATCTTTTTGATGAGGTAAAATTTTTTACAAAGGTTACTCTCTCTCTGTGTTTTCTATAAATTAAATATTTTTTTAAAATTGTGTGTTCTTTTTTCTATAAATTATTGTGTGTTCTTTCTTTTTTTCTGTATTCATGAACTGGAAATTTTTATTTATATTTCAAATATATTCTTGTGTATACTGAAGTGAAATTTTTGAAATATTCCTCAGTCATTTAGCTAAAAAGCATATGTTGTAAAACAGAAAAGGAAAAGTTTTATTAAATTCATTATTGTACTCTGCAAAAGTTATATTTTTAATCGGGCTGATCAATTTTTTAAAAAAAGATTTCACTTCTGTATAAAAATAAATGTTTATTTAATGCACACACAAATTTTTAAGCTTTAGTGTTCAATACTAAAAGGTACATAAATATATCTCAAAATGCGTTGCATGAAGCTTGTTATATACAAAAAAAACATAAATTTCATGTTTAAAAACATAAAAATAGTTTTCTTGTTGTTTTGGATACTAATTATGTATTATTTATAGAAAATTTTTAATTCTTATACTTAAAGAAATTGTGTTTATACGTGAATATACAAAACACTGATGAAACTTTTCAAAATGCCATATAATTATGTATTACTGTCTTATAAAGATTATATTTTTTAATTTGTGTCTTCTTTCTCTATAAATTAATTGTATGCATGAAATGGACATATTTATTTTATATTGCATGTATATTGTATATACTGAAGTGAAATTTTTGAGATATTCCTCAGACATTTAGCAAAAAAAAAGATGTCGTAACATAGAAATAGAAAATTTTTATAAAATTCATTATTCTACTCTACAAAATTACATTTTTAAACATGCTAATCAATTGTTTAAAAAAATTTCTCTTCTGTATAAAGATAAATGTTTGTTTAATGCACACACAAATTTTTAAGCCTTGTGTCCAATAGTTTCCTAGTAAAAAGTGCATAAATATATCCCAAAATGCAATGCCCATTTTCATTGCACAAAACTTGTTACATACAAAAAATACACAAATTTCATGCTTAAAAACATAAAATCAGTTTTCTTGTTGTTGTTTTGGATACCATTTATGTAATATTTTAAGAATCCTTTTAATTCTGATATTTTAAGAAATTGTGTTTACATGTGAAATTATTCTAATTAAACTTTTCGAAATGTCGTATAATGATGTATTACAAAAGTCATATTTACATGTAGTGACACATTTTCACATGGTATTTATGATGATTTATAATAATCTTGGATGACAATAATGTATCAGAACAGAAAATTCTTCAAAAATTGATACATAATTTGAGAAAACTGATGCAAATGCATAAAATATCTCGATAGTTTAAAAGTGAAAAATTTTATATATGTATTTTCTGAGAAATCTAAGTAAAAGAAATAAGTAAAAAGTCTTTAAAGTTATTGAGAATTAGCTAATATTTAAAAAAATAGTGCAAATACAGATTTTAATTCATAATTTTTTTGATGAAGTGACATTTTATAATAAAAATGCAATTATCTCAAAACGGTGTTTTTAAAAATGCGTGTACCATTTTCTCAGAGCTTATTCAGCGGAAGCTTTTGCAATCTTCACTGAATATTACTGATATCTAGCTATATATATTGCACGGAGCTTTTATTAATATTCCCATAATATTTTTGTAAAAGTCAGTTATCGTGAAAAAAATGACATTTTTTAAAAAATTCATAGTGATACTGTTGCGATGAATGGTTTTGAAAAAACTAAACAATATATTTGAAAAAGCTTCCGATCATTTTAAATAAAAAAGTCTAATTAATATACCGAAAACATTTTAAGTCTGCACATTTAATAGTTTCTGAGAAACCGGTACATAAAAATGCTCAATTTAACATTAGCGGGATAGGGGGTACCGACTAACCTTAAACTGCAGCATCAGTATTTTATTTAATATTTTCTTTAATTTTTTTTTTAAAGTGTGAATCTTTACTATGCTCAGTTTTCTTTCAAACTGCTACTTTGGATAATAAAATTAATTATTATCATTCTTTTGATTTGCTTCCTGATTTTATAACCATTTTACACTCGCTTATCACGTTTCCCGCCATTCTGATTTACAGTTCCTTCTTTATTCACATAATTATCAATTATGCTTAACTTTTGGACACCAGTGTACATTATTTCACTTGACCCTTAAATATATGTAAAGTTTTCTAAATTTGAAATTAAAAAATGCAGATACAGTTTTCAGCTTCCAAACCATTAAAAATATATTTAAATAATTGCTTAATATAAAACTACAATCAAATTTTTAATTGGTTGGATGATAGAAAATCACATGTGTTATTTAATTATGCAAATTTAAACTCATTAAATGATATAAAACTTTTCAAAAAACTAAATTATTTGAATTAGGTAAAAACATAAATTTCGAAATGAAATTATGCAAGGTATACTTAAATATCTTTTTAAGAAGGGGATGACAGAACTGTCAGAAGACAATGTCCAGGAAAGACAAAATTCTCAGACTAAGAACTCGGAAAAATTATGTTTAATGTCTTTGTTTTCAGATGTCTTTAATTCGAAACTTCTAAGACATCGATATACGTTTTTTTTTAGAGTTTCGGCAAAGGAAAATCTTATATTATAAGTTTTTGAGTACGTTTATCTTTTAGTCGAATTGTAAATATTGATTCTTTCAACTTCTTTTCTTAGCTAAAATGACAGATTAAATTCTCTAAGTTTAATAAGATTTGGACAAAATACTCTGCAGATTATTTTCAGATAAAAATAATATCATAAGATCCATATTATGACATTTTTTTGCTATTTGAGATCAAAAGGATGTCAGCTTTTACTCATGCTACCGAAATATTTTATTTGTAACATTCTAAAGAGATTGAACTCAGTTCATAAACTATTTAACAAATGTTGATTAATTAATTAAATCCTCACTATATAATTCAGTTCAATATTTGCATTATAAGAATAAATTTATAGTATCCTTTATTAAAAATTTATTATTGAAAATACTCATCATTTAATTAAGTCAAATACGTGATTTATAATAATAAAGTGTCATTATAAGTCATACACACGAATATACAATGCTGGCCATTAAAACAACACCATGAAGGAAAGGAAATAGAAAATGTTTATTTTACGTAAACAGTATGGTATGAAGACAAAATATTTGAATTTGCAAGTAGTTAGGGGGTTTACTGGGGGCAAATATTAATACAAATAGCTACAACACCTGTCAGCTATTAAGACCCTTACACGGTTAGTGAGGGAGTCAAACTGGCTTGAATGACAGAAATAGGCAACTCGTTCTACGTTTCTTCATGTCTATACCAAATTTCATTAACCATATCATTTGTAGAGGGGGGGGGGAGTCTCTCAGTAACCCATGGTCGGATGTTTTCAATAGGTGACAGATTAGGAGAACACGCAGGCCAGGGTGACGATACAATACCCTTTATACCGAGGGTTAGAACACGAAATTCGGCATGTGTTCTTGCATTTTATTGTTCAAAGACGGCGTTTGGCAGTTCTCAAATATAAGGTACAACTACTGGAAATAAGATTTCAGAAATGTATTGATCAGCATTCAATGTTCTGCCCATTTGAACTACACATTTGCCAAACAAGACCCCTGGCTACTCAAACTAGGTGCAGGGCATCTACGCCAATATCGAATGCCATTCATGAAATGTTTCCTGACAATATTTGAACTAACGTTGTGTAAGAATTAATTTTATTGTTAAGCTATGTGTTTAGAAAACGCACCTAAATAAGTATTATATTAATTTTGTTTTCTAAAAAAATTCTATTATATTTTTAGGTAATTTTTCTTTTTTTTTAGACGTGACTCAACATTTGTGTTCCAGGGAATTCGAAAAAATAATTTCAGTTCAAGTGAAAATTTTAACATGAGAAAAAAAATATGATGAAATTAATTGCGGAACAAAGAAAAGGGTTAAAAAGAGAGCAACAATAGCGCAATACAAGCGCAAAAATAGCGAATAAAAATAAAGATAAGAAAAGAGAAACAAAATATAAGCAATAAAAGTACATCAACAATCGGAAATGAAAAAATATTTAAATCATTGCTTTGCAAAAAATTGCTTCTTATAAGAGGCGTTTTTTGTAAATAGTAATACACAGATTTTTAAATATTGATAACACATTTCTTTTTTCTAAAATCTTCAGTCGATTGTAATATAGAGTTTAACTAGATCTACTATATGTCTTCCTAGATCTATATGTCTTTTTAAATCAATTCTTTTACCTTTCTCCGCAGCTGGCAATTTCTTTCGAGTTGATCACATCGTTTTCTACGTAACTTTTGTTCGCTCACGTTCCTCAAGAGTCAATTTCCTTAGACGTATAGCAACTAATAGTCTTAAAGATCAAATAATTGTGAAGAAAACGGTCCTAAAAGTGCCTATTTTTTATTCAAGAAAATTATATAAAACTAAGTACATGTTCAATATATGTATTCATTTTTAATTTTTGGATTAATTTTTAGCTTGAAATACAAAATTTAATTTTTTAAGTAAAGCAAACATTTAGGGTTATAATCACTGAATATTGGCTTCCCAACAAAGAGGAAAAATTTTAAAAACATGTGTTTTAAACATTAAATGAATTTTACTACACATTTGAATAATATAAATAAATATTAGTAATTTTTTTTGTAAGATAAGTTTCAAAACATGAGATGCAAAGGCCAAAATCACAAACTGGACATTAGTACCGAGTTTCCTTTCTGCATCTCTTATCGTTTGATATCTTTTTAAACAACAAACTTTGCAATCTTTTAATGGTTGACACTTCTTATCAGTTCGACGTATCTGTCTAATAAAATATCTTTTAATCAAACGGTTGGGGTTATTCTCCAAATTCGGCCGGCCTCTTTTTGCAGTGGTTTCTAATGTAAAATACTTTTCAATAAGTTCTTCTACTAAAGATAAACGAAAAGCAAATGTGATTTTTTGCCTCATTGTTTCTTATAAATAAGATACTAGTTCAAAACATTTTGATCTAACAAATAAAAAAAATATTTCTTATAGTACTTCTTACCTCATTCTCCAGCAATTCAGTAATCTCCAAATATTGGTCTACAATGTCTACTGCTCCGATATTTTTATTGTAGTTAGTGACAAAAAAGTACTACAAGTACAATCCGATTTCCTTCCTTCCTAACTGTATAATGTATAAAATATTAAAAAATAATTAATTTTTTATCAGTTTTTTTTTTAGAATTTTTACCCACGTGTTTTTAGGAAGAGCGCAACTCAGAGACTTGACCTAAGATTAAAAAACCGTATCACTTATATATATGTTTGTTGTGCTGACATTTAGTTAAAAAAAATAAATAATTACGGCTAAACACGTTAAAAAAAATCTGGTCCTGCCATCTGGTATATAGATTAAGAAAAAAATATTCAGTGCTTAAGAAATAGATTGTTTCAAGCTTTTTTGGCAAATTACTTTTCAACACTCCAGCCCGGAAATATCACGGGCACGAGGAATAGAGAGGGAAATTTCACCCCGTGAATTTCACGCGAGCGAGCGGCAAGGGGTTAATACTACATCAAGCAAGAGTAGAAATGAAGCTTTAAGAGTGGTAGGCGAAGACTTATTGAAAAGTTTAAAGATTTGTAAAAGTAATAATGTATATATATATATATATATATATATATATATATATATATATATATATATATGTGATGACTTCTTCTAATTCTCCTTAACTGTAACCCGTGAAATTATTTTCTAGTTCTTTCGCCTCTGACTGTTATAATCTTAATCTAATTGTACGACCGCGTGATCTTAATCTAATTGCTCCCGCTCATTTGCAGCCAATCACGACTCCTGTTATAAAAGAGTCGTACGACCTTCACCACCACTATAAAGGCTCTGAACACACGGTTACTTGCTTTTTTTCGCTTTTTGTCATCATGTAGTCTGCCGCATCTAGTGTTTGTATATTTTGTGTGTCTATTTGTGATTACGTACATCTATGTGTCGTCCCTGTCTTGCTCAAATGTTTTCAAGATGAATAATAAAAAGTTTAATTAACCACAAGAATGCCATTGCAAACTCCATTCAAAAAATCCATCATTACTACATCGTCTTATTACAATAGTCGGCAGGATCAAATAACCTGCTGGGAAATATCGTAAAAATCCATCGTGAAAATTCTACAAAAGAAATGTGAACGAATCGAGTCCTCCAAAGGGTATTCCCCTTTTCGCCTGATAACAAGTACGGGGAAATTCCCGTTACTTCTGTGTTTCAGCTTCGTGAAAAAGTGTTCCATTCGTCAAATTCTTCACAGCGCAAAAAATAATTACAAAAATAAATTACAAAATAAATTACAGCCCCCTAAAAATGTTAAACAACTTCAAAGTTTTCTTGGTTCTGTAAATGTTTATAACAAATTCATTGATTCATATGCTAAAATTAGAGAACCTTTAAATCAACTCTTAAAGAAAGATAAACAATGGAATTGGACTGCTGAATGTCAAACAGCCTTTGAATTGTTAAAAAATAAATTAGCAACTAAACCTATATTACAATTATATGATCCTAAATTACCTCTTCATGTGTTCTGTGATGCTTCTCAAAGTGCAATTGGTGCAGTTTTAAAACAGCCAGATAATTCTGGTACTCTTCACCCAATATTTTATCATTCTAGAACTTTACGTGACTATGAAAAAAATTATTGTATCACAGAATTGGAATGTTTGGCCATAGTAGATGATCTTGATAAGTTTTATTATTATTTACATGGTAAAAAATTCATAATCCACACTGATCATGCTGCTCTTGTTTGGCTTAAAAATGTGAAAAATTTAAGGGGTAGGTTATTTCGTTGGTCTTTAAAACTAAGCATGTTTGATTATGAAGTAAAATATTTAAAAGGGACTAATAATGTTGAAGCTGACATGTTGTCGAGACATCCTATTACTCAATATATCGAGCACTCTGTACATTTACTTGAATTAGATGAGATAAAAACATATCAAAATTTAGACAATGTAAATTGTCCTAAATATAAGAAAGTTGATGATGTCATTGTCCTTAAAAAGAAAAATCTGTTTAAAATTGTTGTACCTTTTTCATTAAGAAGAAAAATTTTGCAAAATGCTTATGAACAATTTGGACACCCAGGTACTCAAAAATTGATAAATTTAATTACTTCTCATTACTACTGGCCTCATATTAACTTAGATATTTCAAAATTTGTTGAACATTGTGATGTATGTCAGTTAAATAAGAAGAAAAGGCAAAAAAGTTTTGGCCTTTTACAGGCTGTACCTCCCACAGATCAACCTTTTGAGTGTATGTCTGTTGATACTGTTGGTGGATTTAATTATTATAATTCTACTAAAAAATTTCTCCACTTAATAATAGATCATGCAACTCGCTATGTATGGGCTTTTCCTTCCAAAAGTGAAACAACAGAAACCAATGCAAATTGTTTGAAACAACTTTTCCAAATTCAAATACCCAGTAAATTGTTAACTGATAGAAATGGTGCTTTTACCTCATCTAGATTTAAACGCTTTCTAAGAAATCATAGTGTGAAACCTTTATTAACTACTTCTCATCATCCTCAGACAAATGGAAAATGTGAACGTGTTAATCAGTCTATTGTAACTAAATTAAGATGTAAAGTAAATTCTTCTCCTACCAAAATTCCATGGACTAAACTTTTAGAACAAGTAATTAATGAATATAATTTAACACCTCACTCAGTCACAAAATTCCCTCCTGCATATTTGTTCTTTGGCAGTTTACCATATACACCTCCATTAGTTTAAAATCAATTTTACCCTCCAGTTGAAGAAGCCAGAAAATTAGCAAAAGAAAACAGTATTAAATATCATGAGAAAAACAAAATTAAATATGATGCTCGTTTCATTGATTCTCCCTTTGAACCTGGTGACATTGTATTGTATAAAGAATTTAATTATCCAAATCGTAGAAAATTATCCCCAGTTTTTTCCGGCCCCTATGAAATAGTACAAAAATTGTCAGATGTAAATTATGAAATAACCACACCCAATGCTTTAACCAAAAAACCTACTGAAATTGTTCATGTGTCAAAATTGAGAACTTATTATCCTCCTGAAGAATTAAAATTAAGTCACGAAGGATAATCATTTTAATAACCACAAAAAAAATAATTCACACACAGCTACACAAAACCAGACCATTGTCCTTTTACCCCTCTTAGGTAGACCCCCTTCTTTCACTCTTAGGATAATTTTTCTTTTTTTTAAAAAAATGTTGTTGTGAAATATCACAATGAGAAATGAATACAGATCTTATAAATGTGCGAAACATGGGTCCACCTTCCAATCCAGTTCAAATTTTTTCCTGTTTACATCTCAGTATTCTGTTTCAGTTTTGGAGAAGTGTGTATTCTTGGATGGAAACAGGGATGAGTTTGAATTAAATTCCCCTTCCTTAATAGTCTAATATACTGAGATTATTAAGTTTACTTTTAGACAAAGTCTATTATTTTATTTTGAAACAAACTTAGATGTTCCTTTGATGTTTGTCCTTGATGGTATTTTATACTACAATTATGTTTTTGAATCTTATTTTTGTTTACATTCCATTTCAAGTGTTTATTGTTTTTATTTTTGATATAGTGTACTTTTATGATGCAACGTTTATAGTGGTAACCAGTATTACTTCAACCACTCAAGAAAAAGTAAACATTTTGAACTTTGATACAATTTGAACTTCCATGCATTTTGAACTTAGCTACATTTTGAATTTTATTACATTTCTGAATTTAATACACTTTGAATTTTAATACATTTTGAAGGTTATTTATGGGTACCCATATTTTACAGCTATATTAGTGTATATTTGTTATCATATTTTATTTCTGTGTTGGAGTTTTTATGTCTGCTGGTTGGTTAAGGAAAATTTTTAATAATAATATTTAATTTAAAATTTAATATCTCTGTAAGGTACTTGTGTGTGTCAAGGAACCTGGCGCATACACGCGTCTTACGGAGGGGGGGGGGAAATGTAATGACTTCTTCTAATTCTCCTTAACTGAAACCCGTGAAATTATTTTCTAGTTCTTTCGCCTCTGACTGTTATAAGCTTAATCTAATTGTACGACCGCGTAATCTTAATCTTAATCTAATTGCTCCCGCTCATTTGCAGCCAATCACGACTCCTGTTATAAAAGAGTCGTACGACCTTCACCGCCACTATAAAAGCTCTGAACACACGGTTACGCGCTTTTTTTCGCTTTTTGTCATCATGTAGTCTGCCGCATCTAGTGTTTGTATATTTTGTGTGTCTATTTGTGATTACGTACATCTATGTGTCGTCCTTGTCTTGCTCAAATGTTTTCAAGATGAATAATAAAAAGTTTAATTAACCACAAGAATGCCATTGCAAGCTCCATTCAAAAAATCCATCATTACTACATCGTCTTATTACACACACACACACACATATATATATATATATATATATATATATTTAATTATTTTATTGAAATGCATTTTTCTTAAGCAAAATAAAAAAAATGAATAATACATTTCAGAGTTGTGCTTGCTGGCTTTCCTGCAGAAAGTGCACTCGTGTGTTTTTGGAATTTGATTGAGTGTGCCTTAAGCTATCTATAAGGAAACAATGATCTGTCCAGGGAGGGGTTGCTATTTAAGAGGGAAGATTTATTACATAATTTAATTTTTTTTACCGATATTATGCAACATTTAATTTTAAGGCACTAAGGACTCTTAAATTGCAAATTTTTCAATTTTTTGAAAAAAATATATGTTAAAGCTTCAACATTTCTGAGGATTTTGATACCAAAATGTTGTTAATACTGTAAAAATTTCCGAAGTTATTGAGAAATAACTAGAGAAATTTAAACAAAATCCCTATCTCTTTCGTATATTTAACTTCATTTATCTCAAAACAACAAATTTTAGCTTGCGAGCAGAATTTCTCAGACACTATTTATGATATCGATTTGAAATTTCATACATGTGTTCAAAATATGATTCTTCAGAACTTAAACTAAAAATTTTAATAAAAAATTTAATAAAATCTTTTTTATTTGAATTTGAATTTTTTTTTTTTAATTTTAAAATTTTCGTTGTAATTGTATTTAAAAAAATATTTCCTTCTCAAAATTTTTTAAAATTAGTATAACTTCGAAAGTGAACATTTTTATACCAAGCAAGATCTGAATGTTTCACGTCTAATTAAAAATGTTACGTTACATCAAAACCACAGAAATACATGAACTTTAGTCATGAAAAATTAGACAGAATAAATAGTTCAGTTGTGAAAATTATGCAAGAGCTTAAATATATCTTAATGCCCTTCAGTACGATTATGCTGCAGCTTTCAACTTTAAAGAACTTCTATGGAGAATATGCTAGAGTTTGAATTGAGAACTTTATTGCGTGTTTTACTAATCATTCTTTCTTTTTTTAAAGGACTAATGTGTGTTGATGACTCTTAATCAAGTTATACAGTACTTTTTTAAACAAATTAATTGGATCTTTTTCAATGAAGATGAAAACTTAGAGGTTGCTGCCAAATATTATTCTCGTTTATTATTTTCTCATATTGTGATGCTTGATAATTCAAATTCCGAAATTTTTATTTTGGACATGCAAAAAGAATGTTAAATAATAAGTCTCATTGAAATTATTAAAGATGAATTTTTAAATTAAATATATTTTTCTAGCAATTCCAAAAGATGCATCGCATATTGTTAGGAAATGATGTATCACGATTGAAAATTGATTTGAGTACATACAATGAAATTTAATAGTAACATGAGTAGTTCATTTAAATATAAAGCTTAAATTTTAAAATGATATTAAAAATCTTGTTTATTTAAAATTTATTTTTTTAATACATACCGTATTTCTTAAAAATTCAAAGAGTTTGTTAAAAGTAGATATTTGGATTGCTTCAATTTTGTATTACTATTACTTTCATTTAGGTAGCTTTTAGTGCGAAAGAATTTGACCATTTTACAAACTCAAAATGTATCCTAATGTTTTTTTATCATTTAAATTTTATCAGATATATCACTAACATAAAAAATAAAATCACTCCTCAATCACTAAAGTTACCAAGTTATTTTAATTTTTACAGATTATGGACGTAATATAACAATATAATATGACAGAAAAATTAACATATGACAATGTAAATGGATTTGACCTCAATGAAAAACTTTTAAATACCTTTGCCATTAGATTTCATATAATACGTACAGATAGGGAACATCTTGAAGACGGTTTATATTCATAACATGAGGTATCAAATGCCATTAAACAATTTGCCATTTATTAAAATTGAAATTTAATATATTTTCGAATATTTATCAAACAAACAAATCTCCAGACGTTTCTAAACAACTGATTGCTATTCAATACTCACTAATTTATATTTCGTGGTATATCTTTCTATCTCCCATAATTTTATGTTATTTCATAATTAGATCAACGAGAGGTCGTGAAAACATGCAGCTGGTTTTTGTTAACCAAGTCATTTTAAATTAAACATTTAAATTGCTACCAGGCGCCATCTAAAGGTATCAGATGAAGTTACTAATATGCCTCAAACATTTACGCATGCAATATGAATTTTCGTAAGATTATCCGTGGCAATTGGGAAAAATCTATTAAAAATCACTTGCATTTGTTCGATGGTAGCTGATTTCTTCGGAAGATATTCTGCTGTATGAGTAGATGTTTCGAGAAAATGAATGCAATAATGCTTTAAAAAATGTTTTTAATGTATTGCGTAGTAAGAAGAGAGAGAAAACAACTATAAAAAAATTTCAGATTTATCGTAAAAATAATGAGATTTATTTCTGTTTTAATTAATCTTATTCTGTTCTATGAAATATAATACAAATTATTACACCAATCAAATGCATGCACATTCCTAATTTTTTCCCTTTAACTAATGTTATGAATTTACTCAGCAGACTTGAATTTGTAAAACAGAAATAAGAACAATAATCTATCAGTATAGTGAAAAACATGTTGGCAGATCATCCAAGCCATTTGTGTTATCGTATCTTTAAAAAATTCGTCGTAACTATGAACAAAATCTAAACAAAATTGGAGAATAAATTTTTCATGCAATACTACGGAATAAAATTTCACACAGTAAAAAATTTTTAAAAAAATGTAGAAGCGGAAAATTATTTTGATCTATGTTACAAAAAAGCTATAAGTTTTCATCATTTGTCGGAGAAATAATAAGTCTAAAAATAATAAAAAGTAATGAATAATATCAACAAATTTAGATGTGAAACAAAAACAGATGAAAGCAATTATACACAGAATAATTTATCTTAGCGCCAATGACTCACACAAAAAATCCAATGGCCATTTGACAGAAACACTATTTTTAAAAAAGTATAAGAAATTATTTTAAAAAGGCGATAGTTTATTCAACCAATAATCATTTGTAGTCAATATTTAGATTCATAAAATAAAAGTGAAACCATGTTAAGCTTTACTGCCTGGTGTTCACATCAATAGTGCACATAAATTATTCATATTTATGTTGTTAGATATTACTTGACTTTGTATTTTTATTGCAGTCAGTTTATGTTTAATTTTAATTATAGAAGGGATATAAAGTAAGCTTGAAATTATTTAATGTACAGTTTTACTAAATATTACTTATTATGAAAATAAGTTTGAATAGGCACCAACCTTCCCTTCTGAAACTGGGTCGGAAAAACCAAATCAAATATATAAAGTCTAATATAAATAAAATATATCTAAAGTCTATACAAAATCACAATGACTTTTGAAAAGACAACCAACTTCTATTCTGCGACAAATCATCATCATAAGATCCTATAGATGAGACCTAAAAAGAATTCTCTAAGAAAAGAATTTAGAAATCAAAAAAATTTGTATAACATTTTATCATGTAACGTTTTAGCAATTTTCAGCGTGTATAATACTGAATTAGAAAAATATTTAAACGCAGAAAAAAAGCGAATATTTTTGTACATCAACCATCTATTACTATTCTTGCTGTTGCGGAGCCATTACAATCTTCTGATTTATAAAGCAAAAAATCCAATAAGAAATTAAGATTGTGAACTAAGATTTCTTTGCATTTTATTCCCGTTTCTGCAATTTATTTATAAGTCAAATGTACAGTAGTAACTATATTTACATAAAATGAAAAATATAGAGTGCAAAGTTATGGTAAATCAGTTCTTAGCCGCATTACATTTAAACAAGATATCAATCATTGGCATGGTCAAGTAATTTTAGCGCGTTCTTCACATGTAGTATTTTACAATAGGAAAATTCAAGAAAACTATGGGAAAATTTAAATATGATTCGGCATATCTAGGGAACAAATGCGACCAAATGCCGAAAACCCAAGGTCAATTGGTTGCTTATTGGCTAAGATAAAGATACGAAAAAATATGGAACGAAAACGGAGACTAAATTTACGTCCTAATAGCACTTTTATTACACTACGTGAAAAACGCGCTAAAAAATTCACATGTTTGTAGTAGATTTATACATTTTATATAATAGTTATTTAAACTTAATATATAATGTAAAAGGTTTAAACTTATTAATCCTAACAATTATCTTCTCTACTGTATCAGATAGAATCGATATATTAATTTTTCTATAATCAAAGTAAGTGCTTTTTCGATGTTTTATTCTTTTGTGCATGTACAAACTTTGCACATACGTCGAAGGCTCAGAAATTTATTTTTAATAGGAAATAACGATTCAACGAATTTTTACCAATGCATTGCGACACCTTTATTCAATCTCGAATGAACAACTACTACACAGAGAGAAGAAACAAAAAACAAAGTACACAAAAAGGGGGATTGTTCCATTTCTCCGTACAAGAGAGGTGGGGTGAGAAGGGATGACGCAATGGTCCGTAACATCCCGCCCCACGTTGAAATAACAAATTTCAAACATACATCAATATAGAAGTGGACTGTTACAAATTATCAATAAACACAATTTTTTACAATATACAAAGCTTAATAATTCAAAATATTTACAAATATCAAAATAACAAATACAAATACAACAAATATCAAAAATAATAAGCAAGAAAAATATACAATTATACAGAGGGTATTAAATTTGCTACAGGCAGAATTGCGATGCTATTGATAGACCTTTTCAAAATTTTATCTTTTATTTTTACTTTCACTACACGTACCAGGCCATCTGAACCAGGTATGACTTCCGTGATTCTGCCTAAGCACCATTTGCACGTAGGCATATTATCTTCTTTTAATAACACTAGTGTTCCTACATTAACATTGTTTTGTTTAACTAACCATTTTGTTCTTTGCTGTAGGTTAGAAAGATAATCTCGATGCCATTTGACCCAAATAATTTGTACCATTTTTGTCAACCTTTGCCACTTATCCAATCTATTTATCTCTAAATCAATCAAACTAGGCTCAGGAATAGCATTTAAAGGTCTTCCAATTAAGAAATGACCAGGTGTGAGGACTTCACAGTCATCCGGGTCATTAGACAATGGACAGATAGGGCGCGAGTTTAAAATTGCCTCTACTTGATTCATGACAGTACTAAATTCCTCAAATGTTAGCTTGGCATCTCCAACAACTCTTTTAAAATGATTCTCTGATGCATAATATGTTGCCAACTCTTTATTTGGGTTACATACCATCTGGTACAAGCTTTTTAGCTCTCGTTGAGCCCCAACAAACATTTTAGCATTGTCTGTGAAAAGTGTTTTGCTAATTCCACGTCGAGCAAAGAACCTTTTTAACGTGGCTATAAAGGCGCCAGTCGTTAAATCCGTAATAATTTCAAAATGAGGGGCTGGGGTAACAAAACAAACAAAAATGGTTACATATATTTTATGATAAACACCCTTTCGTTGCCCCTTATATTTAATACAGAAGGGCCCTAGAAAGTCGATCCCACAGCAATTAAAGACAAAACCCTGGTTTACACGTTCACTTGGAAGTGAACCCATCAATTGCTCGCAAAGTTTAGGTTTAATTTTGAAGCAAGTAACACATTCGTGAGTAATTTTACGAGCTAGAGATATGCCATTTAGAATCCAGAATTTCTGCCGAACAAAGGATAAAAGTGCCTGAGGGCCAACATGCAAGTTTTTTATGTGATAGTACAACATAATTAATTTGGAAAATTTATGAGCATGAGGAAGAACAATTGGAAATTTACAGCTAAATGACATATTGGAATTTACCAATCTTCCCCCAACTCTGAGAAGACCTTTTCCATCCAAGAAAACATTTAAAAATTTTAACTTGCTTGTCGTAGGAATTTCCTTACCTGCAGCCAAACATTTAATTTCTTCAAAAAAACTCTCCTTTTGTACTGGTTTAATTAAAGCAGCTGTAGCTCTTTCCACTTCTTGATTTGTGAAAACACCAGACTGTTTAAAAGCAGGATACTTACAATTGAAATAGAACCTGAAAATATAACTCACAATCCGAACAAGTTTAGTAAAACTATTTGTAATATTTAAACAATTATCAAGTAATTCAGATGGAACTGCATGAGTGATGAATGAGTATACAATATTAGGGTTTTTAAGTTCTTCGAAAAAGTTGTCGTCTTTCTGCGAAACGACAGAGTCTGAGTTCAAAGTTTTGTCCTTCAAAAAGGAAGGACCTGTCCACCAAAGTTCGTCTTGAAGCTGCAACTTAGTTGCACCTCTTGAAATCAAATCAACTGGGTTCTCCTTGGTTTTTACATGGTGCCAGGAAAAGGTTTCAGTCAATTCTTGAATTAAAGAAACTCGGTTTGCCACAAAGACTTTTAGAAGGTGTGGTTGCATTTGGATCCAGTCCAAAACAACTTTCGAGTCCGAAAAAAGATGAACTTCATCAAATTCTAAATCAATAATTTTAATAATCTTTGAGGTCAATTTCGACAACAGTGTCGCAGCAAGCAGTTCGAGCCTAGGTATTGACAAAATCTTGAGTGGGGCGACGCGAGTTTTGCTGCAGAGTAATCTTATCTGAGTTTCATTGGCATTCTCAGATTTTACGTATAGGCATGCACCATAAGCTTGGGCTGATGCATCTGCAAATCCAATAAGGTGAACTGCAACAGAATCTTTCAGTAAAATGCACCGAGGTATTTTCAAATCCTTCAATTGATGCAGCTCGGCCACGTATCTCTGGAAGTTTTCAATTTCTTGACGAGGCAAGTTTTGATCCCAGTCAATTTTTAATAGCCAAATTTTTTGAATCATCATTTTGGCCTTTATGATTATCGGTTGAAGCAGTCCTAGGGGATCGTACAATTTGGAGATAAATGACAAGACGGTTCTTTTAGTAATAGTCACTGGAACCTCTTGCAAATTCATCTGATACATGAATGTGTCCTCTCTAGGTCTCCACGACAATCCCAAGGTCTTTACTAACTCATCATTTTCATTGAAGAGGAACTCCTTGTTTTCCGTGGGCACGTCTTTCAACAATTCCTCACTGTTGGCGCTCCACTTGTAAAGATGAAAACAGCCCTCTTTCATCAAGCCAATTAGTTGTCGCTGCATCTCTTTAGCAGTAGTGATGTCGTCTGCTCCTGACAAAATGTCATCCATGTAGGTGCTATTTTCGATAACTGGAGTGGCAAGTGGGGGTACTTGTTCTTCCCTTCATGGGCTAGTTGTAGAAGACATCTGGTAGCTAAATATGGAGCTGGTTTGGTCCCATACGTAACCGTTTTCAAGCGATAAGACACGATATCTTCTTCAGGCGATGGTCTCCATAAAATTCTGAGAAAATCTTGTTGATGCTCCTGCACCTTTATTTGACGAAACATCTTCTTTATATCACTCGAAAAAGCCACAATATATTTTCTAAATCTTAAAAGAATATCAAATAAATCAGGTTGAATAGTACCTCCTTTTAGCAAGATGTCATTCAATGAGTTTCCGTTGCTACTTTTACATGAAGCATCAAACACGACTCTCAGCTTAGTCGATTTACTCTCAGGGCGAATCACAGCATGGTGAGGAATGTAATAATGTAATCCTGGCTTCTCCTCTTTAACTCGCTGCATGTGATCAAGATCCTCATATTCTTGTAGAAATTCGACATATTTATCTTTTATATGAGGTTCTCTAACAAATCGCCTTTCCAACAATTTTAATCTGCGAATAGCAGTAGACTTTGACTGCCCCAGTTCAATGTCATTGTCTTTCATGGGCATCTCGACGCAAAAACGTCCGTTAGTGTCCCTCGCCATAGTTTTCAAAAAATGTTCATCGCATTTCTTAAGTTCATCACTAACAAATTTGGTGGGTACAATTTCTTCTATTTCCCAGAATGATTTTAAAGTATCATTTAAAGTTTCAAAGTCTTTTGTGATTAAACCACAATGCAATGAGCCACTTGAGAACCTCGAGGTGTTACCACTAATTATATAGCCAAATTCAGTATTTTTTAAGATCAAATTACCATTATCTAATTTGTATTTACCATCTTTCAAAATATCAAAGAAAATATCTGCTGATAATAAGGTATCGATAGAATTACTAGTATTAAAAGTGGGGTCTGCTAGATGTACATTGCTTGGAAACACAATATGTGAAATATCAAAGGAATTAACAGGTATCATATTAGTAATTTTGGGTACAACATGAAAATCCACAACACGTTTATATGATCCAGAACCATTTGAAATTACTCCTTTGATTTTTGATTTTATATTAACATTCGAACCACCCAAACCAGAGACCGACATATCAGTTTTTAATTTACGCAAATTCAAGAAATCTGCCGTGCTCGACCTCAATAGAGAAAGTTGCGACCCGCTGTCTGCGAGGACGCGTAAAGGAACTTTTTCCCCAACAGAATTTTCAACATAAATTATACAAGTCGATAAAATAATATCATTTTTATGTTTCTGGGAAGCGGAAATACTCATGTTCACTCCCGAAACCTGACCTTGAACAATGTTGCTTTGAGCACTCGGAAAATCAAAAGAATTCCTATCAGTTTTATTTTGATTATTTTTTATACTAGAATTTTGAAAACAAATTGGTTCGATGACGTCATCTTGGCGCCTGGTGTCTGGTTGGGATGACTCACAGTTTTGCATCTCCTGATTTTTTCATTAACAAAATGTAACAACTGATTGTGGTTCTTTTTGCAAAAACAAATATGCTTAGATCTACATTGTGATACCTTATGGTTTGGTTTCAAGCATTTTAAACATAAATTCAAAGATTTAACAATATTATACCTCTCTCTAACAGGCATATTTTTAAATTTATCACAGTTATACAGGTCATGGTTCAAAGAACAAAGCTTACATTTTTTGTCAACATTTGCATCTGTATGCAATATGAAGCTTTTGTGACGTGGAGAGTCTTTAAAATTTTGTTTACCTTTTGTTCCTGCGGATGGCAGGTTTTCTAAAAATAAACAACGCTTATTCAAAAAAGCCAAAAAATCATCCCACTTAGGAATGTCTGTACTCTCCCAGGTCATTTCGAAAAGACGCTTTGTCTCAGTATCCAAAACCTGCATAACTAATTGTATCAACAACAATTCTGAAAATGTATTATGCTCAATATTTAGCAATTTTAATGCTCTCAAATGTTTAGTACAAGTGTCAACCAAATTTCTTAACTCAACATTTGAATCACCTCTAAATTTTTCATATTTCAACATCAACAAAGCATTTATATGTTTGTTTATTATTAGTCTTTTGTTTTCAAACCTCTGCTCTAGAGCCAGAAACAACGAATCATATGTGTCATCCACAGTTTGGACATGTTTTGCAATTCCTATTAAACACGATTGTAAATATTGCAATTTTTGGTTATCACTTAAACCACAATTTTCAATTATTTCTTTGAATTGCTCTTTAAAAATAAACCATGTTTCTATGTCCCCATTAAACTGTGGAAGCGATAATTCTGGTAATCTAAAGCACGGTTTGATAACATTAGACACAGCATTTGAACCAGTTTCATTATTATTTTTACTATACTTTAAATTCAAAGATTTAAGTCTTACCTCGAGTTTCTCAATGTGTTCATTGCAAGTGGTAATTTTTCCATCGAAATTTTGAAATTCTCCGTCTGATAAAGAAGTGAAAATTTCTTCTTTAACTGATTCATATTTTGCATTAAGTCTATCAAATTGACTTAATTTGAAAGATAACACTTCTTTGTCATCTTCAACGAAAGTGTCCACAAATGCGATAAATCCACTCAACTGTTTTTCGATGTCGGACAACTTCCTTTCGAGAATTTTAACGCCTTTCGCCATGACGCATTCAAAGTAGTGAAACCAACGAAAAGATTTCTTAAATATCTTCAAAATCCACAAATCCACAGGTTCTGGCGATTTAATAATACTCTGCAAGGCTAACCATTTTTTTTGTACAAACTTTTTTTTGCACATACGTCGAAGGCTCAGAAATTTATTTTTAATAGGAAATAACGATTCAACGAATTTTTACCAATGCATTGCGACACCTTTATTCAATCTCGAATGAACAACTACTACACAGAGAGAAGAAACAAAAAACAAAGTACACGAAAAGGGGGATTGTTCCATTTCTCCGTACAAGAGGGGTGGGGTGAGAAGGGATGACGCAATGGTCCGTAACAGTGCATATTAATGTATCAGACTATTCTAAAATCGTGATTTTTCAAAACAAAAAAAAAATGTTTTATGATATTATTTTATGGACCGACTTATTAACTTTGCAAAAATACCATTTTTTTTTTTTTAATTTTCCATTCACTAGAACAAAAATTACTAGTGTTTTAGTAAAGGCTAATGCCACAACTTTTAACAAAATGTCAAACTTAAAATGCGTTTTACTCGAAATGCGTTGTTTTTTTTTTTCGAAAAATTTAAACGGGGCAGTGATTGCTCAAAAGGTTTTAAGGCAATATGGTACCCTAAAAATCATCAAACTATCGAAATTGTTTTATTCGCTTATTTGATACCTCGAATCTTTATAAACGTGCCTGCAAAATTTAAAAGCTTTACCTGCATTTTTTATCATGTTATGGAGCAACATTTGATGCTGGACAGCTACCAACACGCCCAATATTTAAATCAACTGCTAGGAAAAAGTCTGATAAAAATAAATTAATTATTTTTCTACCGCGCG
>BMAO01035393.1:0-27960 GCA_019973975.1 Trichonephila clavata | reverse complement strand
TTTAAAGATCTTAGATAGGACCTAGTTTTCAATAAGGTCCCAGGGCCTCGAAAAATCTTATCCGGGCCCAGTGCCTCAAAGAGTCTTAAGACGTCCCTGGGTGAAGCCTTTCCTACATCAGGGGAATAAGCGACAACAACGTGTACAGAAGAAGACGAAATAGTGAGTTAAATTGGAAAGTTCGTTTTGAAATTTTGTAAAATTAAGTAAATTGCATTAAATTATTAAATTCAAATCTTAAAGAAAAGCGCCTCTTAAGTTTTTTTCCCCCGTAACACTCAGATTTCGTAGAGTAATGCAAGTTATGTAATGTAATTTGTCTAATTTGTTATTATATTCTTCCCGTCTTTAGCACGTTATTAAAATTTATGTGATACAGTTCACCATTTCTGGTTAAAACGACTTTTAGGAAAATATCTTGCTTAGCTTCTTTCAAAGTAACAAATACTTGGCTTACTATACATTGTGTCTTCCTAAATGTTTACAACACTCTGCAAAATGTGACGTTTCCAACTAAGGTATGCAAATTCCTTAGATCGACAAGCTAACCATGACTTTGGACAGCGAATAAAAAGATATAAATCGATTACCCAAACATTTTCTTTCCAAGCCCTGCGTTGATCAGGTGGCGAGGTGCCTTGCAGTGCCAGTTTAAGCACATTTCGGCCCCTGGCCGCAGAAGATCTACGGCCCCCCTTGGCACTGGTGGATCGAGATTTATAACCAGAAAATCTGCTTATCCAGCTTCCAGCCGGATAAGCAGAGTCCAGCTTTTACGGGCCTTCTGGGTTCTTCCAGGCTCCAACCCCAGAGCCCAACAGATAAACCGGCACTGGTGCCTTGATGTTATGGTGAATAGAACTCGTTACCTTCTGATTTGTTAGCACGTACCATATCACTAGACCAAAATGATTACTTCAGTCTAGTGGCTGTTACTGCCTTATATAATCGCCGCTACACACCGTCATGAAGTCGGCATCTGAGCTGGAACAATATTTTCTACAACCACTCTACGCAAAACCTGAGAACTTTTAGTCCTAACTGTTTTATCAAAAGTATATCAAACCTACTATACATCAGCTCTTTAGATTTTAATTTGCATAAACATAATTTGAATTCAAAATCCCAGCAATGTTCTAAAAGTAAGTTTATTTTTATATCTTTGTGAAAACTTTCCAGTCCTATGGACTAGTTCTACCGTAAAGCTTACTATGGGGCGCTACAGTCATTACACCCTTTTCTTCCGGTTAATGCAAAATCTGCATTGCTTTGAGCTAAAAAATTAACAAGGTATTTTAGAAAAGATACTGAAATAAATACTATAAAATCAAGAATCTGAAATCTACAGATCATCTTCTATCCATATAGTGCCAAAAAAAAGAGAAGTGGATCGAGACAGCGCTATATGCACTCAGATAGTTTTCTTTAATGTAGTGATTCCCAAAGTGGTCTATGACGATCTACAAGGGGTCCATGACAGCAAGAAAGTAATTTGGGGGTCCATGAGGTGTAAATGGGGGTCTACGATAGTTGTTCTCACTAAACCAAATTGTGATTTTATTTTTAAAAGAAAATTTAACCAAATGAAAACCAGATTTTACCTATTTAACGCATTTATTTACTAAATTAATGAGGCAAATTTGCAGTCATAAATTTTATTAAAACAAGGACCATCATTTCATCATTTCTTGTCAGAATTAAGCTAAATTAGTATAATATTGGACGTAGCAAATTTGCCTAGTTTCTCAAGAGGTCACAGATAATCTGCCAAGAAAATGATGTTTTAACCTAGATTCAACATTTAAATTCCCTTAATTCAGATTTTAAAACTAGGCTTAAGAATGCATTTACTTGGTATTTACCACACAAGGCAATGAATTCCTATAGTCCCATTGGAAAAAAAATGTCATATTACAAGAGTAACTGGTTGAAATAAGAAGTAACGGAGATCTTAAAGTAAAGTTTAGAAAAAGATGTCAGCATTTTTGGCTTTAAAGAGACATTTCTGTTACTTATCTTGAATTATAAAATACTAGCTGTTACCCGCCCGCTTCGCTGGGTATTTCATGATGTTTTATAAATTTTTACTGCTTATATATATGTATAAATTATTGATATCCAAGTCCTAGCATTAAGAATTCGATTGAATTGAAAAATATACTTATACCTGTAACTGTCACCTATTGATAAAAAAAAAGGCAGAACTCCTCTAATTTGTATTTTCTAAAAATCTCTAAAATTGAAGCTTAGAATGCTGTTTGCTCTTTCGTAACTCAAAAACCAAGTGGATTCCCGCAAAACCAATTTTCGGTGGATCTCTACTTCGTAAATTGAACATGCAAGCCAAATTTCGTCTAAATCTAACAGAAAAAAGCAAAAGTTTTACTATAAATATTTCCGTAATCCCGTTGAGAGCCGTTTTCCAAAATTACTGCTCTTAGCGGATTTCAACTCAACAAAAGAAAAATGCAAACCAAATTTCATTATTATAGTCCTTGTAGCTCGAAAAAAGTAATTTTTTTTGTCAATACGTCCCAGTAACCCCCTGATACCCCCCAGAACTTGATTTGCTTAAAATTTATTCTTAGTGGATCCCTATTCAACAAAAGAAACATGCTTAACAAATTTCAAGTATATGGGTCTAACAGTTAAAAACAGGAATTTTTTCTGTAACTCCTCTTGACCCCTCGCAAACAACTTTGGGGGTCAATTTTCATTTTACTCTTTGTTAGAGTAACTCTATTTTATAAAAGGGACATGCCTACCAATTTTCAAGCAGGATGATCAAGTAGTTTAAAAATGGAAATATTTATCGATTACGCCTCTTAATCTCCCGAAATTAAACTTAGTAGTTGATATTCGCGAAACCCATTTTGTAGCGGTTCTCTACTTTACGAAAGGAATCTGCTTATCAAATTTCAAGACTGTACGTCTAACAGTTTAAAAATTGGGATAATTGTCTATAACGCCACTTGAGCCCCCGCAACGCCACTTCTGGGTCTGTTTTCACAAAACCCATTTTGTAGGGGAATTGCACTCTATGAAAGGAATCTGCTTAGCAAAATTTGAAGGCTGTGCGTCCAATTAATTAAAAATGCAAAAAAATTATCAATAACGCCCCTTGAACCCTCGCAACACCACCTAGGGGTCGATTTTCACCAAACACATTTTGCAGTGTATTTCTATCCTATGAGAGGAATCTGCTAACCAAATTTCAAGACTGTGAGTCTAATAGTTTAAAAAAAGAAATAATTATTTATATCTGCCCTTAACCCCCCGGAGCACCCTTTGGGGGTCAATTTTCTCCAAACCCGTTTTGTAGCAGATATTTACTCCATGAAAGAAACATTCCTACCAATTTTCAAGCAGGTTGGTCAAATAGTTTAAAAACGAAAATATTTATCTCTTACGCCACTTAGAGGTCTGTTTTCACAAAACCTTCTTATAGCTGATCTCTACTCTATGAAGGAAATCTCTTTATCAAATATAAAGACTGTGCGTCTAATAGTTTAAAAATGGAAATAATTATCTATAACGCCCCTTAAGTCCCCTCAACGCCACTTGGGGGGCAATTTTCCCGAAACCCATTTTTAGCGTATCTCTACCCTATGAGAGGAATCTGCTTACTAAGTTTCAAGACTGTACGTCTAATAACTTAAAAATTGGAATTTAAAACGCCCCTTAACCCCCCCTACCCCCGCAACACCCCTTGGGGGTCAATTTTTTAAAAACCCATTTTGTAGCGGATATTTACTCCAGGAAAGAAACTTACCTACCAATTTTCAAGCAGGTAGGTGAAGTAGTTTAAAAATGGATATATTTATCTATTACGCCCCTTAATCCCCCACAACGCCACTTAGAAGTCTGTTTTCAGAAAACGCGTTTTGTAACTGATCATTATTCTACGAAAGGAATCTATATATATCAAATTTAAAGACAGTGCGTCAAATAGTTTAAAAATGGAAATAATTATCTATAACGCCCCTTAAGCCCCTGAAACGCCACTTGGGGGTCGATTTTCAGCAAACTCATTTTGTAGCGGATCTCTACTCTCTGAAAGGAATCCGCTTACCCAATTTCAAGATTGTACATCAAGTAGTTTAAACATGGAAACAATTATTATTAAAGCCCTTAACCCCCCGTAACGCCCCTTGCGTTTCGAATTTCGGAAAATCCTTTCTTAGCTGATGTCTACTCTATCAAAGGAACATGTCTACCAAATTTCAAGTCTGTAGGTTGAATAGTTCCAGAGATTTCGTGATTAGTCAGTCAGTCAGTCAGTGAGTCGCTTTTCTCCTTTATATATATAGACTGAGAAAAAATTTAATTGCTTTTCCTAGTGAGAAGGAGTTTCAGCGCAGTTGTCAGCTGGACACTACTAAGTGAGGAAATTTAGAATTAAACCTGACAAGATTGATGAAGAATGTTGAAAATTTGTTATTGAAACACCGGATTCCTCCCTATCATTATGCACATTTGATTTTTAATCAGTTATTTTATGAATCACTTAAATTTTAAATTAATTAACATGTGTTTAAGTTTTCCAACTTCACTTAAGTTATAAACTTAAATCTTTTAAAGTAGCTCTGTACCAGCTGTCATAAACACATTTAAGTTAATAAATTTGCCAAAATTCAATATTACGTAAGCAGGGGTCTACACCAAACCGAAAAACATGGCGAGGGGTCTACGAGACAAAAAAGTTTGGGAACCTCTGCTTTAATGCAATGCAAGCGCCATCTGTTGTCCAAAATATTTTTGAAGTGAAACTTCTTTGCTCACGGAGTGAAAGGAAAATTTGCCCAGTTTTGCGTAACAGGGAGAAAGCGAACGGAAGTAATGATTTCCCCCACCATCCCCACCCCAAATCGTCTCAATGTTGAGGAAATAGCAAGCGGGAGGAAAAGAGAGCGGGGGGCATCCTGTGACTTGCGTCATATCCGTGAAAAAGTTGGATGATTGCCCGCCTTTGGTCGACTCCCCCCCCCCTCCCTTTTCTCACCAGTCCAGGGAACATCTGTCAACGGTTATATGTGTTGCAATGTTTGCGTTACGGTGTAGGCAAAATAGTTCTTGCAGCAAAAGCGTGCCTTTTTAAAATATTTCCTTAGATTGTTGGCCGCATGGTGATGTTTTCGGCAGCTAATTTGTTTTTTTAATTTTCCTTTGCTATGAATTATTATTGATTCTAATCAGAATGCCTAAATCAAATGCACAAAGAGGAAAATAGTTTCGTGAAAGAAAAAGAAAAGAAAAACTAACAGAAAGTCCAGTCGAAAAAGTGATAAAAAAAACAAAAAAATGGTGCAAATTCATCAAGCGCTACTGCCAAATCTCGATCAGAGTACATGAGAGAATATCTATCACGGAAAAAAACATTGCAAAATATTCTCTTAATGCCGAGTTTAATGACTGATGATGGGAATGCTATTGAGACTCATCTAATGCCAGCACAGATTAATTAGGACTTTGTGAACCACCCTGTGCAGTCAACAAGTACAGAGCCCTCAACATGCCTAGTGCGTGTAGGAACTGATGTACGTTAATCGATAATAAATTCTATTTTACGTTACAAAGACTATGATTCCCATAAAATTGATCACAAAAATTTCCAAAAGCGATTCGTGGATAATCCTTTCGGTCACGGGTGTTCGATTTGTGATAGATTATGATTTAGAGATGATTTCCGCAAGCCTGTTGCTGAGCATAAAAATATTTTACCGGGAATTAATTTAGAAGACGTTAAAGCATGCTACAATTGCCGACAAAGGAAAAGTATACCAAATTTATCAAAATATAATGGTTTTGTATACCCAGATATTCCAGCATATCTTCCTACTTTGGATATGGTATCAGAAAGACTCATTTCTCCACGAATACCTTTCATGCAAATTAGGCGATTGAGACATGAACACGGTCAGTTTAGAATATTAGGGCAAATAATCAATGTTCCAGTCAGGGGCAGCTCTAGGGCCGGACAATCCGGACCTATGTCCGGGGCGGCATTTAGACCGAATTTGAAAAATACTTTTTATTTTTTACGAAAAATTTGTATGAAAATATTTTCTAAAATATTGTTATTTATACATTGGAAACCTAGATAATTTAGATTATTAATGCATGTATAAAATAAGAAGTGTGTGTAATAAATAAAATCACATAAGTGAATTACGATTTTAAACCAAAGGATTACTCAGTTAAAAGGAAACTAGGATATTTTAATGTCAATGAAAGGATTTTCTGTATATATATCTATAGTTATAGTTAAGAGAATATGTATTGTAAAATATTATTTTTGGATTAAATTGAAATATTGACATGAAAATTATTTCGTAAGGGAACTTCCACTTCCACATTGCACTGCTTTCATTACGTTTCCCAGAATTTATAAAAAAAATTGTGCCTCATTTGCCTTGCTAATTGTAAATTTTAGAATGTTTGAGGGAGGGCTTAAAAAAAATTATCTGATGCCCAATCCAAAAGAAAGAGACTCGAAAAACAAGCCCATATTAAAAAACGCAATGGAAGTTCACGAAACTAATTTTAAGGCAATATAGAAAAAAGGAAGGCAGTACGGAATTAGAATCTTATTTATTCTTCCATGATGAGGATGTTGCAGATGAAATAAACAGAGCTGGTAGTATCACTGCTCTTAGAGGAACTCCTCCAGAGAAATCCAAAGATCACGATAATTTAACGATTGTATTTTGTTCAGATCCAGGAAGACGCCGATACATGTTGTTTGGTAAAAGAAGCACCCCCTTATCTATTGACTGAGTATGATTTTCCTTATGATTTCACTGGTCGAAGATTTAAATATATATATAGTTCGCAATATTATACTAGAATTTTAAAAAAGAGCTAAATGGTTATGCGTAAATGGTTAGTATATTACATTACAACAAATTGTACACATTGGTCTTGCTGAAACTTTTCGGCTAGATAATTAGTTCCCTTTCCGCAGAAGATTTTAAAAGTTGGAAGCACCTCGTTGAAACTAAAAAAACACGAAACATCAAAACACCATAGTCAAAGCCAAAATTCTTGGATTGAATTTAGTCAGCGATTACAATGCTCTAAAACAGTTGACATTAACTTATGCAGTACTGCGGTGACCAATTATTACTGCAAAGAGCTTCTACGCATTGTAGCAACATTAAAAATGCTTACTCAAAATTGCTTAACTCTTGAGGGTAAGAGTGACAAACTTTACGATTCTAATAAGGGTATTTTTTTTACAAATAGTTTGATCCAATAACGGAGGAGCATGTTCGAAGAGTCCTAAGAAAGGAAGAAGCTGAAGTACATTATCTAGAGAAAAATATTCAGAACGAGGCAATTTCTCTTTTACATGAGAATATTAAGTTACACATTGTTCAAACAAACCAAATATTTTTCTATAATTTTAGATTGCACCCTGATTCTAGCAAGATCGAACAAATGACACTTTTGGTAAGATATGTAGGGATTGAGAAATCTAATCCTAATGAAGTTATTGTTAAAACTGAGAGAGTTTTTTAGGTTTCTTCCAGCTGAAAGATTGACTGGAAGAGATCTTTCAAATTTAATAGTTGAGAAACATAAAAAACTAGGGCTAAATTTTTTAGATATGTGTGGACAGGCCGGCAATAACGGAGCCAATATGAGAGACGAGAAGTCAAGGGTAAAGTTTTGAATTAGGACGTAAAATCAGTAAACAATCGACGTGCCATGTAGAAGTCAATCTTAAAATTTGGTCGTTAATGACATGCCAAAAGCATCCTTAGAATTCTGTAGCTAATTAGAAGTTTTTAATATAGCTCAAAAAATTTATTTATTTATTTTCATCATCAGTTTTTTGTTGGCCCATATTATTAAAATATATAAAAGGTATAAAACTGTGTAAAACCACTAAGTGCAACTCGCTTATCATTTGGGAGGTATTTATGATGCTTTATTTAGTGTTTATGATGATGCTGAAATTAGCAACTCTATAAGAGATGAGGCGTCTGGATTATTAAATTCTATTAAACCAAAAGTTGCTATGCTCCATAATTATTTGGTATAAGATCTTAAATAGCATAAATCTGATAAGCCAGCTATTGCAGACAAAAGATTACGATCTACCATCTGCTATGGAACTCTCAAGAAATGGCAAAAACTTATTTTAGGACCTTTGATCGGATGTAGCTTTTGATGAAATGCTCTGGGATGCAAAAGGACTGGCCGCCGAGATTGATATTCCTGCTAACTTTCAGATAAGACAGCCACATCACAGGGTTCGAAAGGAAAATGTTAATTTTGATTACGAAGCATGAGATGATCCGTTGGAAGATCCTAAATTAAAATTTAGTATAGAGTTTTATTTTTTTACAATGGACCAAACAAATAATGCCTTAGAATGCAAATTTAATTAGATGTAATTGTTTCCAATTTTTGTACAATATATATCATTTAAGAGATACCCTTAAAAATTTAATTAATTAAAAACTGTAAAAATTTAAAAATGATGTTGACCGATAGAGAAAATCAAAGGATATAAACGCGCTTGATCTAGCAAATGAGATAATGTCAGTTTCAGCTTTTATAGGAAACTAGCTGAAATGCCCGTTCTTCGCACGGGTTAAATTTTAAAAACAAAAATTCTTCTATCATAGCAATTATAATATTTTTTTAGGGAGGGTAAAACCCTGTATGAAGTAGAAAACCAAAAATTAAAAACATTTTTTTTTCAAATGAATGTTCACAGAAATAATTTTAAACAAATTGCAATTTGGCTTGAAAGTAAATAATAATTTAACAAAAACAAATATTTCAATGTAAGAGAGAAAATTAGCAAGCTAAAGAGTAAATAGATATGAATGAATGCAAATATAAATAAAAATTATTACAGAAAAGTGATAGCAGTAGCGAGTTTCTGCTATGGGAGAAATAACCTGCAATAGATGAGCCGAAAGAAAAAATGAATGATGATAAACTGATTCACTAAATGCTATCATGAATAAGAAATATTAGAAAGCATTCAACTGAAAAAAAATTAAATTAGCATTGCACCCATACCTCATATAATACTATCTAACATCTCAGTAATACATCTAATATAGAGTATTAGTTCAGAACTTAAATAGGAATTATATTTTAATTTAAATTAAAAGGTTATTAAAACAGAAAAAGTAAGCCCTAAATTTGATAAAATTGCCATAAACAGTTCTGAACAACAAAAAAGCACATAACTGAAATCTTAAATATTTAAAATTGAAAAAGAAATAAAAAAAATATAAAAGTAACCTTACATATAGTACATTGAAATTATAATATTGATTCAAATCAAAAAGCTACTTCAAATTGATAAGTTAAGATTTGATTTTGATGAAACTATCATAAGCAGCTCAGAACAACAACAAAAAAAAGCATGACAAAAATATTATACGTAAATAGAAATTCTAAATTAAAATCACAATATTGACAATCTGTTAATATCAGTTTACATTGAGTGTCATTTTCTAAAGTTACATTTTTCTACTTTTTTGTTACAATGGAAAAACATGGAATCTGCCAATAAAGGAAAAGGGTACTTATGTATTGGCGTCACCGCAGCAAAATTTGCACCACGATATCAAAATAACAGATTCTTATGTGTCTTATAAGAGGAAAAAATCAAATTTTGGTGAAAAAAGTACCACTTTGGCTACAGTGACTCTAATACGTAAGTATCAGGAAAAGTAGTAACCTTTTCAATAGAAGAAAATGTAGGTTCTTAGATTTTATTGCACCAATGTCAATGTTCAAAATAACTCGCCAAGTTGGCAACACTGATTTCACGTGTCGTACCCGTTCTTCGCACGGGTTAAATTTTTTAAAAAATCCAGCTTTTTCTTTGCAAACATGATATATTTTAAAGAGGACTGAGCCATTACAGGGCAGTGTATCTAAAGGTTAGAAGTTATTTTTTTTATGAGTGTTCATATTGAAATTTTGCTTAACAGTTAAGAATGATTTCATATGAAGTATGTAATGTAAGAGAGAAAATTAACATGCTAAAAAGGTAAATAGGAATTAAAATATAAATACAAATTATAAAGGAAAAGTGATAATAGTAGTATATTTCTGCTATGGGAACTATGAGTAAAATAACATGAAATATATAAATCAGAAGAAAAAATTAATTACGATAAACCCTTTCACTAAAATATTATCATAAATAAAATATTAGGAAGCCTTCAACTGGAAAAAAATTAAATTAGTACAAACTAAAATTTTAAAAAATATCTAAAATAGGCCTATATTATAATAAACTATTAAGTTAAACTCACTGTCGCATTAAATTACATGAGGAATGGATGTAATACTATCCAACATCTATATTAGATTAAATATAAAATTTAGATGTAATACAATAGAGAAAAAATTAAATTAGCAAGAACCAAAATAAAAAAACCCATCTAAAACAGATTAAAAAAAGCAACATAAAAAAAAATATATGAACCTAATGAGAGAAATACTAAACCTTGATGATAAAAAATTAATTTTTAAACCATACTTTTTTGCAATATTTCGATTAAAAATATTTGTTATTCAATCGTAAAGAACAAACAAATGAGAAAATACAATGATAAATAATTAGTGATTATTGAAACATATCATATGGACAGCATATGTATAAATTATATGATCTTCATAAAACTAAATAAGGAACATATCAGAAGCAAAATTAAACCTTGATGTCATGAGAAGTAAAATCGCATCAACATTTAATTTTAAAGAAATCCAAAGAGAAATATGAGAAAATCGTATCAAGCTGCATCTTTTTTTCACAAACATTTTTGGATCACAAATGATATAAATAAATTTATATACTTGAAGATTGTCAGAAGCAAAATTAAGCCGATATGCCATGTGACAAAAAATCTGATCAACATTAATCAGCATCTGAAACATTTTTCTGAAATGATGAAAATATGGTATTTGCTGATGAAGGAAAGAAAGCAATAATCTTTTTTTTCAACCAAAAAAAAAATGTCATAGAAATGTATACATATGTAACAAATATATACAATGCATATGTATAAAATCTTCAAAAATCAAAATGAAGAACCGATTGTCAGAAGGAAAATTAAACCATAATGCAACACAACAAAAAATTGCATTAACTCAGAATTTTGAAGTGCAAAAGAAAATTACTTTGTTATGCATTCAATCACATCAATAGTTTCCATGAAGATCTTCTTGATGAATAAAGTTAACCTTCTTTCCATGAGATCAAAAAATGAGTACTTATCGGTTATAAAAACTATGAGGAGAAAAAAATAAAATAAGCAGCATGTAGAACATATGCCAAAATCTATTTAATAACAGGTTGGAAAATATGCCAGAAAATCTCATATATAAGTAAAAATTCATATTAGCCCTTCGCGTTCTTACGTATTAGCATCACTACAACCAAACTGGCACTAAGCAAATCCCAACAAAATGTGACTGATTTTTTTTTATATATAAAAACATGTAAGAATCTTTGTTGTTTTAATATCAAGAAGCGATTAGGATTGCACCAAATTGGCTGTGATGATGCTTATATGTAAGTATCATAAATTCTAACTTAAATCATGATATCGGCAATCTGATAATCCCAATTAGTTTGAATGGAGTGTCATTTTCTATGGTATACTTACATATTATCACAACCTATTGGCGACATTATATGAAATGAAGCATATGGTTGCCAATTTGGCGAGTTATTAATTAAGTTGGCATTATTTGCAATAATACGTAAGCTCCAAAAAATGTTATTGCTTTTTACCTTTATCGGCAAATTCCATGCTTCATCAATGTAGCAAAATAGTACCAGAATATAGCTTATAACAAAAAGAAAAGGTACTGACGTATTATTGCAACAATTGCCAACTTGCATATGTGAGACACTAAAATAGAAAATATAGCATAATTTAAATTAAAAGGTTATAGAAAACAAAAGAAAATTAAGCCTTAATTTTGCCAGAAAAACTTAAATTATAGAAAATTCAAACATGAATAAAATAAACGTAAATATATATGAAGTAACCTAGTAAACATCAATTCAAACCGAAAAGCAACCTTAAATAGATAAGCAAAGGTCTGATTTAGATGAAACTACCATAAACACCACAGAAAAAAAAGGAACATGTCAGAAAAAATCTTATACGTAAATAAAAATCTGTATTCTTGTGTATTAACATCAACGCAGTCAAAATTTGGACCACGCAAATCGTGCTATTTTAAATTTTTTTTTAAGCATAGTACTACTTTCTGTTAGTAAAAAGTTCATTAGTTGCATTATTGTAAAATACAACATGTGAAAATGCGCTAAAATTACTTGGCCATGCCAATGATTGATATCTTGTTTAATATAAAAACACGCAAGAATCTTTGTTATTACTGCTTAGGACCCAAACGGTTAAGACTGTATTCTGATAGGAAGATGCATCGGTCTTACAGCTAAACATGTTATATATTTTTTCAATAACTAAATTAATTTAATATACATTGTTTTACCTTATTTTTGGTATGATTATTCCAAACCTTTTCTGGGTTTAGATTTAATTCTGTCATTTCTTTTCAACTTAAAAATTTGATTTATTTGGTATGTAGTCAATTGTAATACCTATTTTGATTTAAGGCTGTGTCAGGTTTATTATTCTATTTTCATTTTGACCTTTATATGTATACATTTGATTCTTCTGTACTGTTTCTGGTTTTAGATTTTATATAGTCATTTTTTCCCAGCTTAAGAATTTCTGATGACTTAAGTGTTGCTTTCAAAAATTTCGATTCAATATAAGAAGAAACAAACACATAGGTATCAAAGTTTTTGCCACTGAACCTCATGTTTTTAACAGTTTGAAAATTCTCACCAAAATACAGCCTTATGAAAAATCTGGAAACCGAAAGAACAGAGTTCAGACAGCCTGTAACTCAGAAGTGGAGCAGTAAGTCCTAGGGTTCAACATGGCAGTTTTATACGCTTCGCCAGATGAGTAGTTGTTCAATTCATGATCAAGTGTAAATACCTTAAATCTATTCCAGTTGTCGATAATAAATGAACAGCCCGTCGAACAATAGTACTGGATTGCACACAACAAATAAGAAATTGAACTGAAGAGACAGAAGCCATCACCATCATTTGGGACAACTTGGCAAGGGGATGTATCATACCTAAAATTCAACAGCTTGTATACTTGGGTCATTGTTTAGAACAACATATTAATCAACATTAACAATGGAAAATAATTACCTCTAATGGTAGTTCATAAAATAAACGTGGCACTTAACCTAAAATAGTAAACACAACATCTAAACAATCAACATTAACAACTGAGAACCATAAAAATGCATAATAAACCAATTCAATTTAGAATTACTGTAAAAAAAAATTATAACATGAAACCTCTGACCACAAAAAAAAATCAGAAATTCTGGAAGATAAATGACACAGTTTAATCTAAAACCAGAAACAACACAGAAGAATCAAATGAATACATGAAGGTCGAAATGAAAAAAGAATAAATGTGATGCTGCCTTAAAACAAAACAGAAATTACAATTGACTACACACAAATCAGAAATTTTTAAGCTGAAAAAAAAACAACAAAATTAAATCTAAACCCATAAATGGTTTGGAATAATCATTCAAAATATAAGCAAAACAAAAGTGTACGTTAAACGAATTTAATTTAGTTATTGAAAAAATACATAATAGGCTTAACTGGAAAACCAATGCATCTTCCAACTGTTTACTGTTAACAAATTAGTGTTGCCAACCGGAAAAATAAAATTTATAAAAAACATTTTCTTAGGATGATTTTTTTCGAAAAACAACTGTAATTCCTCCACTAAGAGTTTAATAAAAGAATAAATACAACCATAAATAAGTATATTTACTATGAAATGTGTTGAAATTCCCCCCAAAACAGCTCGAAACATTAATTTTTGCAAAGTTATGACTTGGAATGGCTGATGACGTCATATCTCCATTTAACTGAAAAATCGCATAAAAATTGAATTTTAAAAAAATCTAAAGTGAATTTCAAAAAAAACTCTTCGAGGTTAATAGCATAACGACCTATAGCTTCTACATGCCAAGTTTCATACTTCTGGGCTGCTTAATTTTGCCGGAACAGCTGAAACAATCAAACTTTTCACTGATTAGTACAGATTTAGCTGAAAAATCGCTTAAAAATTAAATTTTAAAAAATTCTAAAGCGAATTTCGAAAAAAACTCTTCGAGGTTAATAGCATAACAACATATAGCTTCTACATGCCAAGTTTCATACTTCTGTATTGCTTAATCTCGCCGGAACAGCTGAAACACACACACACACAAACTCTTTCTTTTATTAGTATAGAAAAAGAAAGCCCCAGTTGAAGTTTCAGAATTTATTTCAGTTTTAGAATTTGTGTGCTACAAATTTTGCTGTTGCATTAAGAATTTTACTTTCTTTGCCAATAAGTTTAGCAAATAGAGAGAGGAGGTTGTCAAAATTAAAATTATTAAAAAAAATTTTACGGTCCACATTTTTTGAAAATAGATAAAAGGGCTTAGCTACTTTGACTATCGAACATGAAATGGCCGAATAAATTGATTTAAAAGAATTTATGAGAAAGTTTTCAGGATTAAGAGTCAGAAAATAATTTTTGTAATTTTTTTGTTATTTGTTTTATTTTTGTGTTTTAGCTTTTAATAAATATTTATATTATATTGATATGCTGCTTTTTTCTTCGCAAGTAATATTCAAGTTTTATAGATGTGTATTCATGACGAATATTTATCCTTTTTAATAATATTTTTTTAACTTTGGGAAGGGGCGGCATTTTTCATTTTTGTCCGGGGCTGCAAAATTGCTAGAGCAAAATTGCTTAGACTTTTTGTACTTTCAATCATTCCATTTTGTTCTAAAAAAGATACAATAGGCTTATGGTAACTAAAGTAAGAAAGGAAAATGTTTGATTCAAGTTTATCCATGTATCGCGTAAAAACCGCATCGATCATCGTTTTATATTTTGTAGTGCTGAGTTGTATTTTGTCATGATCTTGTACAGCCCGTAATATATTTGAATAATGAAAAACCATATACACATGCATATAATTGTTGCTCGGAGTGTCAATAGATATGAAAACCAGATTGATGTTGATAATTTTACTTCATACATTATGAAATATCAAAGCTAAAAGTTCTACATTTTCACTTCCATTGGCAGTCTCTATAACTGCCATTTTTTTTTTATCAGATGAGTCTACTTTAAAAACGACTTGCACATATTAAAAAGTTTTAACGAATCACCAAATTTAGTAAATTTCAACAAAAAGGCATTCGAAAACATTGCTTTTTTCAAAAGAGGAGGGAAAACACTTATGTGATGAGTAACAATAAAGTTTTCACAAAATCGCGAATTTTTCAAGTATGTTTACTGTTATTAGTTTGAATATAATCTATTTTTTTCCATTTATATAAGCAATGATTAATGTGGTATTAAAGACAGTTTGACATGAAAATATTTCTTGCCATTAAAACCTTGACCATTTTCGAATAACAACAGCTTGTTCTTGTAATTAAATAGAAATTATGTGCGAAAATGGAAATTTTACTCCTATCCAATAGAGAGAAAATAGGAGATTGTACATTTACAAGTTGTGGTTATAGAAACTAATTCTGAGTAAAAGTATTGTGGTATAATGTTGCTGATGACTGAAAATTTTCGAAAACCGTTTTTACACGTTGTGGGGTATTCTGCTTTGGTAAAATATCTTTCTGATAAAATGTGAAAAATTTTTAACAAATGAAATGTTATTAAGCACCACTTTTTTTATTCTGTAAATTTTTTAAGTCAATTGATTCTCGCCTCTGTATTAGACTGTATCCTGTCCAGGCAACCCTCAAACCGCGAAGATATTCTGAACGTGCGGGTTCTCCGAGTTCGACTTCCTCTCACTGCCTAATTAAGTCGATTATGAACCGTTCCCGGAGCAATCCAGCATCGTTTCACATCCTACAACATGTACACCCACACTTTAGTTTCCATGCACTGTCATTACTTCAATATAAACACAATAATTTTTCTTGCATAAATCATAATGTAACTTTTTTTTTATCCCTTGAAAGTCTTTTCCCTTTATTTCTAAAACTCTTAAGCTTATTTAACACAGTACTGGGCTAAAATTTAAAAATAAGCTAAGTCAAAGTAACTCTATACCCAAACGATTGGGGGTTAAGTTTCCCTGCGGGAAACAGGCACTCCGCAACCATTCAACATTCCTCACTAAAGTCACATTTTTAAGATAGTTAAAAATAATACAAAATGTATTTGCAAAAAGAGCAAAATAAATTTAACTATTTTCAAATGAATGATTCGGTTTAAAAAGAACACCAATATAAGTTTACATTGTACACTTGTCAAGTCAGCCTTGTAGACTAATGTTTCAGTTCCCGCACACAATACAGTATGCGTTTTTTTACAGACTTTTTTACTGCACTTTTTTTTGGCAAACCTTAGTGTTATAATCAAATTGTGTTATTAAAACAAATTTATTTAAAATTGTGGTAACTTTTAAAATTGTTATTTTGAATTATATCAGTAATTATCTTAGTTCATTCACCTTATGGAAAAAGTCACTATTTTTTGCAAATATATTTTTTGTTACTTTCAATAAGAGTTATTTTTTACTAGTGTGTTTAAGGGCTTTTTAATTATTAGATTTGAATAAATTTTTGAATGTTCAAAAGTTTATGCTGTAAAATTATTTTTAGTGCAGATTTTCTATATTCTTTTTTAAATAAGAGCTTTAATTATAAAACAGGTTACATTGAAAGGAAACTCTTCAGTAATTGTAGTTAAAATATAATTCAATTCTTAACTTAAATGCAATACTTAAATTTTGTAACTCTGCTTGTTATTCCTAGTGCATGAAAAATTTGAATTATTAGGTATTCAGCTGTGTTATCCAAAAGTGTAGCTAGTTTCCCAATTTTTAATGTGGAGAAATATAATACACACACATGAAAATAAACATTTCCATTAACTATACAGAAAAAAAAATATTTTTACTTTATATTTCTTGCAGCTTAGTAGCTACCATAACTTTTCTCTGAATAATAGGTCGGTTTCATTAACATTTTCTGCATGGTACCGTTTTTTCTGTTATGTATTTTATAGGCGTTAGGTGGCGCTAGTTTATTTAGCATGTTTTCTTGGGGATTCCCTCTTGATTGGTATTTTAAAAGGGTGAAATGTGTTTTAGGATTTTAGAGGAGTTTTTTTTCCAAAAGTATGAAAAAGATTCCTTGTCGTGATACCACAAGTTCTATTACAGTGATGTAAATTATGTTTGGCAGTCTGTATATCGCAAAACAAGCGTCGCCTAGTGGGCGTATGAAAGTGTTGCTTATATAAATTAGATGGAACAAGTTCGATATACAAACTTTTTTCAAAAATCGCCATATTTTTTTCCGGCAACAGCAGTCGACAAGGGAAGTACATGGTTGCATTTCCTCTCCTTCCCCCCTTAGCCGCCACGAAACGCTGCGATACTTCCCCATCCCCCTCCCTTCCTTCGACTAAACAGTTTTGCAAAGTTCCGGTCTTTGATCTATACATATGTACATTTATTGTTTTATTATATAATTTCAAAATTAAATGTGTTAGGAAAAATTTCACTTCGTGTATTTTGGGAGATTTTCTACCCTCTGGATAATTCGAAGCTTTTCATTGGTCCCTCCAACTTCGAATCATCGAGAGTCGACTGTACATATATATTTTTTTATATATATACAGTAGACTCTCGTTATATATATATATATGGAGAGAGGGAACTAATAGTAGGAATTGTAAAGATAGGTTTCAATAAGAATACATATTCTATCATTATAAAGATTCTATATATATCAAAAGATAAAAAAGGGCACTGATCACCTTTTGATTTAATTATCGTTATTCCACTCTATGTTTATATTTGTATACTAACAAAGAGTTGTCTAAATTGTAGCTATGTGTCTTGTCAGCTGTGTTTCGTTGAAAAACTTCATGCAGAAATGTTTGGAGTTATTATACTTATATATATATATATTATACAATTTATATAACAATTTATTTACTGATCTAAAGATACTAGCCAGCGTCCAACTTAGTATTGCGAGAATAGTCACAGGGCTGATGAACAGTTGTCCAACTAAAGTGGTTATATACGAAGCTGATATCATACCTCTGGTTACAAGATTTAAAATTACTCTTAGATACTTTAATAAAATAACGAGCTTAGGTGATTTAACAGGACTTCCAGTTTCATTTCAAATTGAGGTGAGCGAGTGAGGGAATATTAACGTCCCACTGTTCAACTACACGAGGGCTTTTGGGGACGGTCCGCGTAATTTTGAACCCTGGTCAAGTAACGCGGACGACACCTGAGCTGGCACCCCCTCTCTTAACTACCACACCACACCAATGAGAGGACGTTTGAACTCTCGACAGATTTTACGTACATCGCGCCCCTACACGGTGGGTCTTCAGTGGTACTGGGATGTAACTCATGACATGCTAGCCACGATCCGATACCTAGACCACTCGGCAACAGCGGCCACTCATATCAAATTGGACAAATAACCGGTGATTAAAAAGAGAACCCAACTAGATTATGTGTGAAAACAGGGTTTTATTAATTCTCTGATTGTTTCATCGTGGACTTTTAGTTGCCTGCCTCCTGCGGTATCATAGGAGCATATTCGTTTCAATGGCATTTTGAAGTTCCTTACAAGTATTGTCGTGTCCCAGTCCTATCTTGGACTGAGTTCACATCGCCCGACGCGCCTCTAAGTGTAGGAGGAAACATATCATCACCAACAAAAGCCATAGCAACAATTATTTATTTAAGACAGAAAAAACACAAATAACAAGCACACGTTCAATTTATAAGTGGAAACCTCGGAGTGATTGCCTAATGCCTAGATTAATCCTAATACTCAAATCCGATACTCAAATCTAACATTCAAATTTAATATTCCCGTCTAAGTAATCTCAGCTATCAGAATTGACAAGGAGACGAACTCTTGCTAACTTCATGTCGAACTAAATCTAATTCCTTTGATTCCTTTAATGATTAATCTAGTACTTTACTATAATACTATCAAATGCGCGCTAAGCTCGTTGAAGTGATCCGTCGACGATACTTACATGTAGTTTGGCAATTCCTTCTCTCCCTAACATTTACGAAATATAGACTTTATATAGTCGAACTAATTAGCATATAACTATCTCGTGTTTTTCCCGAAGAGGCTGTGAAATAGAATAAATGCTGGCTCCAAAGTTACCCAAGAATGATGAAATGTTTAATGTGAAATTCACGCGGATAGCCCCGTCACAGTATATAAGTAGGAAGACCATCCAATTTTTTTCAAACAGATGACCCTAGAGGTCAGGAATGATACCCTTCCGGGAGCTTTGACTATCTATATGGATATCAGCAAATTTGAAAATGGTTGAGCAGGAATTGGTGTCTTCAACAGCAATTATGAAGTGGATGATTAGTTAAGTACCCAACACCGTGACTATTTTCAGGTCAGAGATAATAGTTATTGGTAAGACTTTAGAGTATGCCGTTACTACCAAAAACTACAATATTTGTATTTTGACTGACAGTAGAAGTGCTACACAATATCCAAAGAATTAGCCGAAAGTTTATGATAAACCTGACCAGAATATTCTAGTACTTCTCTGTAGACTTGGTACCAGGGAATTGATATGCCTCCACAGTAAATCCCTTCCCAAGTTGGGGTGTACGGTGACGAGAGTGCAGATACACTTGCAAGAAATGGAGATGTGATCTTCCCCGATCATAAATTCTACGGATTTAACCCTTTTGAAAATCCATAAAAGTAAAGTACTCTCCACGTATCACCTTCCACCAGATCATAGCTGGTATGCTGCTAGTCATCCAACATTATATCTATCGTGCAGTGGCCTCAGGACTGTCCAATCTGCCTTGGTGAGGTTTAGAAGGGGACGTTTGATACCTGTGAAGTTCCAGAATGGTGAAAGGATTTTTCCTCCGTTCCCGTCCTGCCAGCCCATCTCATTTTGCTTGTTTGGGTGTCTGTTGGAGGGATTTGGTGGCTGAGCAGGAGGCGATTTTCGAATTACTTGTGCAATGAAGTGTTTTGGACTTGGTGAAGCCAAGGACTTCTTAAGGCATGGTCCCACTGGGCCCGGGCCTCGCCCTCGGTGAGGGCTTCTTTTCTTTCTCCACTCTATCTTAATAAGATCATGATCCGTATAATTTTAATAGGGCTCTAATATTATTTCCGTACATATTCTCCGAAAAAAAGGGAATTTCAAACTGCATGTCAACTGGCAAAAGTGGTAAGAGTGAATTATTATTATACGATGACCCTTGTCCATGCCTAGGCCTAATACCATAAATAATCATTCAACTCATTAAGTCGAAATGCGCCCAGCGGTCGTGCCAATTTGTTCCAAGGTTCTTAGAGATTGCGAGTCGTGCACATTTATTTGCTTTAAATTACCATTTGGAAGAGTATTTGACAATACATGCTATATAATGTTTACTTTTAAAGATCTTAGATAGGACCTAGTTTTCAAAAGTGGCGTTGAGGGGACTTAAGGGGCGTTATAGATAGTTATTTCCATTTTTAAACTATTAGACGCACAGTCTTTATATTTGATAAAGATATTTCTTTCAGAGAGTAGAGATCAGCTATAAGAAGGTTTTGTGAAAACAGACCTCTAAGTGGCGTTGCAGGGGAATTAGTGGCGTAAGAGATAATTATTTTCGTTTTTAAACTATTTGACCTACCTGCTTGAAAATTGGTAGGAATGTTTCTTTCATGGAGTAAATATCCGCTACAGAACGGGTTTGGAGAAAATTGACCCCCAAGGGGTGTTGCGGGGGTTAAGGGCAGATATAAATAATTATTTCTTTTTTTAAACTATTAGACTCACAGTCTTGAAATTTGGTTAGCAGATTCCTCTCATAGGATAGAAATACACTGCAAAATGTGTTTTGTGAAAATCGACCCCTAGGTGGTGTTGCAGGGGTTCAAGTGGCGTTATTGATAATTTTTTTGCATTTTTAATTAATTGGACGCACAGTCTTCAAATTCATAGAGAGCAATTCCCCTACAAAATGGGTTTTGTGAAAACAGACCCAGAAGTGGCGTTGCGGGGCTCAAGTGGCGTTATAGACAATTATCCCCATTTTTAAACTGTTAGACGTACAGTCTTGAAATTTGATAAGCAGATTCCTTTCGTAAAGTAGAGAACCGCTACAAAATGGGTTTCGCGAATATCAACTACTAAGTTCAATTTCGGGAGATTAAGAGGCGTAATCGATAAATATTTCCATTTTTAAACTACTTCATCATCTTGCTTTAAAATTGGTAGGCATGTTCCTTTCATGAAATAGAGTTCCTCTAACAAAGAGTAAAATGAAAATTGACCCCCAAAGTTGTTTGCGAGGGGTCAAGAGCAGTTACAGAAAAAATTCCTGTTTTTAATTGTTAGACCCATATACTTGAAATTTGTTAAGCATGTTTCTTTTGTTGAATAGGGATCCACTAAATATAAATTTTAAGCAAATCAAGTTCTGGGGGGGTTGCAGGGGGTTACTGGGACGTATTGAAAAAAAAAATTACTTGTTTCGAGCTACAAGGACTATAATAATGAAATTTGGTTTGCATTTTTCTTTTGTTGAATTGAAATCCACTAAGAGCGGTAATTTTGGAAAACGGCTCTCAACGGGATTACGGGGATATTGATAGTAAAACTTTTGCTTTTTTCTGTTAGATTTAGACTTGAAATTTGGCTTGCATGTTCAATTTACGGAGTAGAGATCCACCGAAAATTGGTTTTGCAGGAATCCACTTGGTTTTTGAGTTACGAAAGAGCAAACATCATTCTATGCTTCAATTTTAGAGATTTTTAGAAAATACAAATTAGATGAGTTCTGTCCTTTTTTTTATTAACAGGTGACAGTTACAGGTATAAGTATATTTTTCAATTCAATCAAATTCTTAATGCTAGGACTTAGATATCAATAATTTATACATATATATAAGCAGTAAAAATTTATAAAACATCATGAAATACCCAGCGAAGAGGGCGGGTAACAGCTAGTAAATACTATAAAATCCTGAATCTGAAATCTACAGATCATCTTCTATCCATATAGTGCAAAAAAAGAGAAGTTAATCGAGACAGCGCTATATGCAGTCACATAGTTTTCTTTAATGTAGTGATTCCCAAAGTGGTCTATATAAACCCCCAGGGGACTATGAAGATCTACAAGGGGTCCATGACAGCAAGAAAGTAATTTGGGGGTCCATGAGGTGTAAATGGGGGTCTACGATAGTTGTTCTCACTAAACCAAATTGTGATTTTATTTTTAAAAGGAAATTTAACCAAATGAAAACCAGATTTTACCTATTTAACGCATTTATTTACTAAATTAATGAGGCAAATTTGCAGTCATGTGACACCATAAATTTTATTAAAACAAGGACCATCATTTCATCATTTCTTGTCAGAATTAAGCTAAATTAGTATAATATTGGACGTAGCAAATTTTCCTAGTTTCTCAAATGGTCACAGATAATCTGCCAAGAAAATGATGTTTTAACCTAGATTCAACATTTAAATTCCCTTAATTCAGATTTTGAAACTAGGCTTAAGAATGCATTTACTTGGTATTTACCACACAAGGCAATGAATTCCTATAGTCCCATTGAAAAAAAATGTCATATTACAAGAGTAACTGATTGTAATAAGAAGTAACGGAGATCTTAAAGTAAAGTTTAGAAACAGATGTCAGCAATTTTGGCTTTAAAGAGACATTTCTGTTACTTATCTTGAATTATAAAATATTGAGAAAAATTTTATTTACTTTTCCTAGTGAGAAGGAGTTTCAGCGCAGTTGTCAGCTGGACACTACTAAGTGAGGAAATTTAGAATTAAACCTGACAAGATTGATGAAGAATGTTGAAAATTTGTTATTGAAACACCGGATTCCTCCCTATCATTATGCACATTTGATTTTTAATCAGTTATTTTATGAATCACTTAAATTTTAAATTAATTAACATGTGTTTAAGTTTCCCAACTTCACTAAAGTTATAAATTTAAATCTTTTAAAGTAGCTCTGTACCAGCTGTCATAAACACATTTAAGTTAATAAATTTGCCAAAATTCAATATTACGTAAGCAGGGGTCTACTCCAAACCGAAAAACATGGCGAGGGGTCTACGAGACAAAAAAAGTTTGGGAACCTCTGCTTTAATGCAATGCAAGCGCCATCTGTTGTCCAAAATATTTTTGAAGTGAAACTTCTTTGTTCACGGAGTGAATGGAAAATTTGCCCAGTTTTGCGTAACAGGGAGAAAGCGAACGGAAATAGTGATTTCCCCCGCCACCCCCACCCCAAATCGTCTCAATGGGGAGGAAATAGCAAGCGGGAGGAAAAGAGAGCGGGGGGCATCCTGTGACTTGCGTCATATCCGTTAAAAAGTTGGATGATTGCCCGCCTTTGGTCGACTCCCCCCCCCCTCCCTTTTCTCACCAGTCCAGGGAACATCTGTCAACGGTTATATGTGTTGCAATGTTTGCGTTACGGTGTAGGCAAAATAGTTCTTGCAGAAAAAGCGTGCCTTTTTAAAATATTTCCTTAGATTGTTGGCCACATGGTGATGTTTTCTGCAGCTAATTTGTTTTTTTTAATTTTGCTTTGCTTTGAATTATTATTGATTCTAATCAGAATGCCTAAATCAAATGCACAAAGAGGAAAATAGTTTCGTGAAAGAAAAAGAAAAGAAAAACTAGCAGAAAGTCCAGTCGAAAAAGTGATAAAAAAAACAGAAAAATAGTGCAAATTCATCAAGCGCTACTGCCAAATCTCGATCAGAGTACATGAGAGAATATCTAGCATGGAAAAAAACATTGCAAAATATTCTCTTAATGCCGAGTTTAATGACTGATGATGGGAATGCTATTGAGACTCATCTAATGCCAGCACAGATTAATTAGGACTTTGTGAACCACCCTGTGCAGTCAACAAGTACAGAGCCCTCAACATGCCTAGTGCGTGTAGGAACTGATGTACGTGAATCGATAATAAATTCTATTTTACGTTACAAAGACTATGATTCCCATAAAATTGATCACAAAAATTTCCAAAAGCGATTCGTGGATAATCCTTTCGGTCACGGGTGTTCGATTTATGATAGATTATGATTTAGAGATGATTTCAGCAAGCCTGTTGCTGAGCATAACAATATTTTACCGGGAATTAATTTAGAAGACGTTAAAGCATGCTACAATTGCCGACAAAGGAAAAGTATACCAAATTTATCAAAATATAATGGTTTTGTATACCCAGATATTCCAGCATATCTTCCTACTTTGGATATGATATCAGAAAGACTCATTTCTCCACGAATACCTTTCATGCAAATTAGGCGATTGAGACATGAACACGGTCAGTTTAGAATATTAGGGCAAATAATCAATGTTCCAGTCAGGGGCAGCTCTAGGGCCGGACAATCCGGACCTATGTCCGGGGCGGCATTTAGACCGAATTTGAAATATACTTTTTATTTTTTACGCAAATACTTGTATGAAAATATTTTTTAAAATATTGTTATTTATACATTGGAAACCTAGATAATTTAGATTATTAATGCATGTATAAAATAAGAAGTGTGTGTAATAAATAAAATCACATAAGTGAATTACGATTTTAAACCAAAGGATTACTCAGTTAAAAGGAAACTAGGATATTTTAATGTCAATGAAAGGATTTTCTGTATATATATCTATAGTTATAGTTAAGAGAATGTATTGTAAAATATTATTTTGGATTAAATTGAAATATTGACATGAAAATTATTTCGTAAGGGAACTTCCACTTCCACATTGCACTGCTTTCATTACGGTTCCCAGAATTTATAAAAAAATTGTGCCTCATTTGCCTTGCTAATTGTAAATTTTAGAATGTTTGAGGGAGGGCTTAAAAAAGTTATCTGATGCCCAATCCAAAAGAAAGGACTCGAAAAACAAGCCCATATTAAAAAACACAATGGAAGTTCACGAAACTAATGTTAAGGCAATATAGAAAAAGGAAGGCAGTACGGAATTAGAATCTTATTTATTCTTCCATGATGAGGATGTTGCAGATGAAATAAACAGAGCTGGTAGTATCACTGCTCTTAGAGGAACTCCTCCAGAGAAATCCAAAGATCACGATAATTTAACGATTGTATTTTGTTCAGATCCAGGAAGACGCCGATACATGTTGTTTGGTAAAAGAAGCACCCCCTTATCTATTGACTGAGTATGATTTTCCTTATGATTACACTGGTCGAAGATTTAAATATATATATAGTTCGCAATATTATACTAGAATTTTAAAAAAGAGCTAAATGATTATGCGTAAATGGTTAGTATATTACATTACAACAAATTGTACATATTGGTCTTGCTGAAACTTTTCGGCTAGATAATTAGTTCCCTTTCCACAGAAGATTTTAAAAGTTGGAAGCACCTCGTTGAAACTAAAAAAACACGAAACATCAAAACACCATAGTCAAAGCCAAAATTCTTGGATTGAATTTAGTCAGCGATTACAATGCTCTAAAGCAGTTGGCATTAACTTATGCAGTACTGCGGTGACTAATTATTACTGCAAAGAGCTTCTACGCATTGTAGCAACATTAAAAATGCTTACTCAAAATTGCTTAACTCTTGAGGGTAAGAGTGACAAACTTTACGATTCTAATAAGGGTATTTTTTTTACAAATAGTTTGATCCAATAACGGAGGAGCATGTTCGAAGAGTCCTAAGAAAGGAAGAAGCTGAAGTACATTATCTAGAGAAAAATATTCAGAACGAGGCAATTTCTCTTTTACATGAGAATATTAAGTTACACATTGTTCAAACAAACCAAATATTATTCTATAATTTTAGATTGCACCCTGATTCTAGTAAGATCGAACAAATGACACTTTTGGTAAGATATGTAGGGATGAGAAATCTAATCCTAATGAAGTTATTGTTAAAACTGAGAGAATTTTTTAGGTTTCTTCCAACTGAAAGATTGACTGGAAGAGATCTTTCAAATTTAATAGTAGAGAAACATAAAAATTAGGGCTAAATTTTTAGATATGTGTGGACCGGCCAGCAATAACGGAGCCAATATGAGAGACGAGAAGTCAAGGGTAAAGTTTTGAATTAGGACGTAAAATCAGTAAACAATCGACGTGCCATGTAGTAGTCAATCTTAAAATTTGGTCGTTAATGACATGCCAAAAGCATCCTTAGAATTCTGTAGCTAATTAGAAGTCTTTAATATAGCTCAAAAATTTTATTTATTTATTTTCATCATCAGTTTTTTGTTGCCCATATTATTAAAATATATAAAAGGTATAACTGTGTAAAACCACTAAGTGCAACTCGCTTATCATTTGGGAGGTATTTATGATGCTTTATTTAGTGTTTATGATGATGCTGAAATTAGCAACTTTATAAGAGATGAGGCGTCTGGATTATTAAATTCTATTAAACCAAAAGTTGCTATGCTCCATCATTATTTGGTATAAGATCTTAAATAGCATAATCTGATAAGCCAGCTATTGCAGACAAAAGATTACGATCTACCATCTGCTATGGAACTCTCAGGAAATGGCAAAGACTTATTTTAGGACCTTTGATCGGATGTAGCTTTTGATGAAATGCTCTGGGATGCAAAAGGACTGGCCTCCGAGATTGATATTCCTGCTAACTTTCAGATAAGACAGCCACATCACAGGGTTCGAAAGGAAAATGTTAATTTTGATTACGAAGCATGAGATGATCCGTTGGAAGATCCTAAATTAAAATTTTGTATAGAGTTTTATTTTTTTACAATGGACCAACAAATAATGCCTTAGAATGCAAATTTAATTAGATGTAATTGTTTCCAATTTTTGTACAATATATATCATTTAAGAGATACCCTTAAAAATTTAATTAATTAAAAACTGTAAAAATTTAAAAATGATGTTGACCGATAGAGAAAATCAAAGGATATAAACGCGCTTGATCTAGCAAATGAGATAATGTCAGTTTCAGCTTTTATAGGAAAAAAAGAAAGCCCAGTTGAAGTTTCAAATTTATTTCAGTTTAGAATTTGTGTGCTACAAATTTGCTGTTGCATTAAGAATTTACTTTCTTTGCCAATAAGTTTAGCAAATAGAGAGAGGAGGTTGTCAAAATTAAAAATTATTTAAAAAAATTTTACGGTCCACATTTTTTCAAAATAGATAAAAGGGTTTACCTACTTTGATATCGAACATGAAATAGCCCAATAAATTGATTTAAAAGAATTTATGAGAAAGTTTTCAGGATTAAGAGTCAGAAATAATTTTTGTAATTTTTTTGTTATTTGTTTTATTTTCGTGTTTTAGCTTTTAATAAATATTTATATTATATTGATATGCTGCTTTTTTCTTCGCAAGTAATATTCAAGTTTTATAGATGTGTATTCATGACGATATTTATCTTTTTAAAATAATATTTTTTTAACTTGGGAAGGGGCGGCATTTTTCATTTTTGTCCGGGCTGCAAAATTGCTAGAGCAAAATTGCTTAGACTTTTTGTACTTTCAATCATTCCATTTTGTTCTAAAAAAGATACAATAGGCTTATGGTAACTAAAGTAAGAAAGGAAAATGTTTGATTCAAGTTTATCCATGTATCGCATAAAAACCGAATCGATCATTGTTTTATATTTTGTAGTGCTGAGTTGTATTTTGTCAGTGATCTTGTACAGCCCGTAACTATATTTGAATAATGAAAAACCATATACACATGCATATAATTGTTGCTCGGAGTGTCAATAGATATGAAAAACCAGATTGATGTTGATAATTTTACTTCAAACATTATGAAATTTCAAAGCTAAAAGTTCTAAATTTTCA
>BMAO01035392.1:0-13499 GCA_019973975.1 Trichonephila clavata | reverse complement strand
ATGGCATTAATAGTTTGGACTCAACTAACATTTTGATATTTATATAAAGAAACAACGAAAAGAAACTGGGATACATGAAGTAAGCAATTAGTTCTAAATCTAAATAGAGGGGCAATTTCAATATTTTCAATTTCTAAATCAACTAAGCAAAATCTTCAAACAGCATGCGAGTCCAAATAAATAAATGAATACTTTCAAAACAAAAAAGAAACACCAACTCACCAAATGCAAACCCATACTGATTGATTCGGTTAGAGGCATGTTATCTAAAGGAAGAGGAAAGAAAAAAAACATTAGTTCTCTTATTGGGGTTTATCCATGGCATTAGGATAATTTAGGATACAGTGAAACTAATTATGTAATATTTCCAATATAATGCGGCACAATTCATGTATAAGCATAGGGTGATAAAAAGCTAACCCTGAAGTTCTACAAATCTATTTTCCAACGAACAATTTTATACACATTTTAAATGAACACTACATTTTCAAAGCTGTCTATTGCATTCTTTTCCAGATCCTATATAAAGTTGAAAGCAAGTTCTTTCATTACTTAGCATTTCTGGCTTTGGGATCACCAAAGTATAGAGAAAAATATGTGGTGGAGAGATTATTTAAAAGGTGCAAAATGTCGAATTCCCACGGACAGAAATTATAAAACCCAGGATAGAATCTGCAGGGATGAATGTTAGCGTGGCATTCAAACAATAATGTATTTACTGTATTTTCTGCTAAAATTAAGGCTGAAATAACATATAATTCTCAAATGCTGGTACTTTCCTCAAAGGTTGAAAGGGAAGACTCGGAAGCATGAGCACGCCTTATTAATTACATGAAAAAAAACAGGACAATTTTAATGTTATAGGATGGACTGCAAGTAAAAGGGAGACTGAAGAAAAAAAATAATTACACCTTATTGGGATAGAACAAAATAAAATACTGACTGAATGCTAGTTAACCAGAATCTGCATCAGAAAATATGTACATTTTAAAAGTGAATCACAGAACATTCTCCCCACAAAACCTTTCAAAAGAATTTTTGCTTTCTCTTTCCCAAATTCTCTCCTATGCTACCGGATTGAAACAATTGATTAAAGAGAAAACTAAAAATTATCTTGAAGGGATACTGTAATGCATAACACAATTGCAGGGGCATTCTTAGTTGTATCACTATGACCATTAGTTACTACATATTCCATACAGGTATTAAATGCAATTGGTAGAAACTTTAGGAAAAAAAAAGAATATATCAATAGTTTTTGACGGGATAAAATCTGATGCAGCAGGGAAGTTGAAAAACCCTTCTTGTTCAATATCTACATAGTGGAAAATTTTTATATAGAGCAAAAAGATATTTAATCTATCCAGTACTCCCATTTCTAAGTGCAATGCTTTGTTACAGTTTAATAATTAAGGTAGCTGTCTCATCCGAGAAAATACTATTTTTAACAACAGTGATATATATAGTTAATAATAGTGCTTAAAATTTAATTACACCTATTCAAGATTTTAAAATGTCATGATGTTGGAAGCTTTTTTACTCTCTACACAAAAATCCATCACAGAATGAAATGCTTACACACAATTATAATACATACATTTTTGAAAACTAATATGGTCTAAAAATACCATAATCAAATTATGCAGTGTACTTATAGAAGAAGGAAACTTCTAGACAGATTGGTTAAAGCTTATATTAAAATTCAAACAGAATTTTAAAAGAGAGGCCAGGAAAAATCAAACAACATGCACCATTTTAATTTTCTGTGGAATACAGAGGTGAGGAGAATTTTATACTTCTAAAACATTTATTCTCAGCTGTTATATTCTTATTAACATGCATGTCCCAATGTCTGAACAAAATTTTTATGCAGGTATTTTTTTCTTAATTTCATCCCATCACATATAGAATAGTCACAGGTATGGCATTAATAGTTTGGACTCAAACTAACATTTTGATATTTATATAAAGAAACTAACGAAAAGAAAACTGGGATACATGAAGTAAGCAATTAGTTCTAAATCTAAATAGCAGGGGCAATTTCAATATTTTCAATTTCTAAATCAACTAAGCAAAATCTTCAAACAGCATGCGAGTCCAAATAAAATAAATGAATACTTTCAAAACAAAAAAGAAACACCAACTCACCAAATGCAACCCATACTAATTGATTCGGTTAGAGGCATGTTATCTAAAGGAAGGAGGAAAGAAAAAAAACATTAGTTCTCTTATTGGGGTTTATCCATGGCATTAGGATAACTTTAGGATACAGTGAAACTAATTATGTAATATTTCCAATATTAATGCGGCACAATTCATGTATAAGCATAGGGTGATAAAAAGCTAACCCTGAAGTTCTACAAATCTATTTTCCAACGAACAATTTTATACACATTTTAAATGAACACTACATTTTCAAAGCTGTCTATTTGCATTCTTTTCCAGATCCTATATAAAGTTGAAAGCAAGTTCTTTCATTACTTAGCATTTCTGGCTTTGGGATCACCAAAGTATAGAGAAAAATATGTGGTGGAGAGATTATTTAAAAGGTGCAAAATGTCGAATTCCCACGGACAGAAATTATAAAACCCAGGATAGAATCTGCAGGGATGAATGTTAGCGTGGCATTCAAACAATAATGTATTTACTGTATTTTCTGCTAAAATTGAAGGCTGAAATAACATATAATTCTCAAATGCTGGTTAAAAGGTGCAAAATGTCGAATTCCCACGGACAGAAATTATAAAACCCAGGATAGAATCTGCAGGGATGAATGTTAGCGTGGCATTCAAACAATAATGTATTTACTGTATTTTCTGCTAAAATTGAAGGCTGAAATAACATATAATTCTCAAATGCTGGTACTTTCCTCAAAGGTTGAAAGGGAAGACTCGGAAGCATGAGCACGCCTTATTAATTACATGCAAAAATAACAGGACAATTTTAATGTTATAGGATGGACTGCAAGTAAAAGGGAGACTGAAGAAAAAAAATAATTACACCTTATTGGGATAGAACAAAATAAAATACTGACTAAATGCTAGTTAACCAGAATCTGCATCAGAAAATATGTACATTTTAAAAGTGAATCACAGAACATTCTCCCCACAAAACCTTTCAAAAGAATTTTTGCTTTCTCTTTCCCAAATTCTCTCCCATATGCTACCGGATTGAAACAATTGATTTAAGAGAAAACTAAAAATTATCTTGAAGGGATACTGTAATGCATAACACAATTGCAGGGGCATTCTTAGTTGTATCACTATGACCATTAGTTACTACATATTCCATACAGGTATTAAATGCAATTGGCAGAAACTTTAGGGAAAAAAAAGAATATATCAATAGTTTTTGACGGGATAAAATCTGATGCAGCAGGGAAGTTGAAAAACCCTTCTTGTTCAATATCTACATAGTGGAAAATTTTTTATATAGCGCAAAAAGATATTTAATCTATCCAGTACTCTCATTTCTAAGTGCAATGCTTTGTTACAGTTTAATAATTAAGGTAGCTGTCTCATCCAAGAAAATACTATTTTTAACAACAGTGATATATATAGTTAATAATAGTGCTTAAAATTTAATTACACCTATTCAAGATTTTAAAATGTCATGATGTTGGAAGCTTTTTTACTCTCTACACAAAAATCCATCACAGAATGAAATGCTTACACACAATTATAATACATACATTTTTGAAAACTAATATGGTCTAAAAATACCATAATCAAATTATGCAGTGTACTTATAGAAGAAGGAAACTTCTAGACAGATTGGTTAAAGCTTATATTAAAATTCAAACAGAATTTTTTAAACAAGAGGCCAGGAAAAATCAAACAACATGCACCATTTTAATTTTCTGTGGAATACAGAGGTGAGGAGAATTTTATACTTCTAAAACATTTATTCTCAGCTGTTATATTCTTATTAACATGCATGTCCCAATGTCTGAACAAAATTTTTATGCAGGTATTTTTTTCTTAATTTCATCCCATCACATATAGAATAGTCACAGGTATGGCATTAATAGTTTGGACTCAAACTAACATTTTGATATTTATATAAAGAAACTAACGAAAAGAAAACTGGGATACATGAAGTAAGCAATTAGTTCTAAATCTAAATAGCAGAGGCAATTTCAATATTTTCAATTTCTAAATCAACTAAGCAAAATCTTCAAACAGCATGCGAGTCCAAATAAAATAAATGAATACTTTCAAAACAAAAAAGAAACACCAACTCACCAAATGCAACCCATACTAATTGATTCGGTTAGAGGCATGTTATCTAAAGGAAGGAGGAAAGAAAAAAAACATTAGTTCTCTTATTGGGGTTTATCCATGGCATTAGGATAACTTTAGGATACAGTGAAACTAATTATGTAATATTTCCAATATTAATGCGGCACAATTCATGTATAAGCATAGGGTGATAAAAAGCTAACCCTGAAGTTCTACAAATCTATTTTCCAACGAACAATTTTATACACATTTTAAATGAACACTACATTTTCAAAGCTGTCTATTTGCATTCTTTTCCAGATCCTATATAAAGTTGAAAGCAAGTTCTTTCATTACTTAGCATTTCTGGCTTTGGGATCACCAAAGTATAGAGAAAAATATGTGGTGGAGAGATTATTTAAAAGGTGCAAAATGTCGAATTCCCACGGACAGAAATTATAAAACCCAGGATAGAATCTGCAGGGATGAATGTTAGCGTGGCATTCAAACAATAATGTATTTACTGTATTTTCTGCTAAAATTGAAGGCTGAAATAACATATAATTCTCAAATGCTGGTACTTTCCTCAAAGGTTGAAAGGGAAGACTCGGAAGCATGAGCACGCCTTATTAATTACATGCAAAAAAAACAGGACAATTTTAATGTTATAGGATGGACTGCAAGTAAAAGGGAGACTGAAGAAAAAAAATAATTACACCTTATTGGGATAGAACAAAATAAAATACTGACTAAATGCTAGTTAACCAGAATCTGCATCAGAAAATATGTACATTTTAAAAGTGAATCACAGAACATTCTCCCCACAAAACCTTTCAAAAGAATTTTTGCTTTCTCTTTCCCAAATTCTCTCCTATGCTACCGGATTGAAACAATTGATTAAAGAGAAAACTAAAAATTATCTTGAAGGGATACTGTAATGCGTAACACAATTGAAGGGGCATTTTTAGTTGTATCACTATGACCATTAGTTACTACATATTCCATACAGGTATTAAATGCAATTGGTAGAAACTTTAGGAAAAAAAAAGAATATATCAATAGTTTTTGACGGGATAAAATCTGATGCAGCAGGGAAGTTGAAAAACCCTTCTTGTTCAATATCTACATAGTGGAAAATTTTTTATATAGCGCAAAAAGATATTTAATCTATCCAGTACTCTCATTTCTAAGTGCAATGCTTTGTTACAGTTTAATAATTAAGGTAGCTGTCTCATCCAAGAAAATACTATTTTTAACAACAGTGATATATATAGTTAATAATAGTGCTTAAAATTTAATTACACCTATTCAAGATTTTAAAATGTCATGATGTTGGAAGCTTTTTTACTCTCTACACAAAAATCCATCACAGAATGAAATGCTTACACACAATTATAATACATACATTTTTGAAAACTAATATGGTCTAAAAATACCATAATCAAATTATGCAGTGTACTTATAGAAGAAGGAAACTTCTAGACAGATTGGTTAAAGCTTATATTAAAATTCAAACAGAATTTTAAAAGAGAGGCCAGGAAAAATCAAACAACATGCACCATTTTAATTTTCTGTGGAATACAGAGGTGAGGAGAATTTTATACTTCTAAAACATTTATTCTCAGCTGTTATATTCTTATTAACATGCATGTCCCAATGTCTGAACAAAATTTTTATGCAGGTATTTTTTTCTTAATTTCATCCCATCACATATAGAATAGTCACAGGTATGGCATTAATAGTTTGGACTCAAACTAACATTTTGATATTTATATAAAGAAACTAACGAAAAGAAAACTGGGATACATGAAGTAAGCAATTAGTTCTAAATCTAAATAGCAGAGGCAATTTCAATATTTTCAATTTCTAAATCAACTAAGCAAAATCTTCAAACAGCATGCGAGTCCAAATAAAATAAATGAATACTTTCAAAACAAAAAAGAAACACCAACTCACCAAATGCAACCCATACTAATTGATTCGGTTAGAGGCATGTTATCTAAAGGAAGGAGGAAAGAAAAAAAACATTAGTTCTCTTATTGGGGTTTATCCATGGCATTAGGATAACTTTAGGATACAGTGAAACTAATTATGTAATATTTCCAATATTAATGCGGCACAATTCATGTATAAGCATAGGGTGATAAAAAGCTAACCCTGAAGTTCTACAAATCTATTTTCCAACGAACAATTTTATACACATTTTAAATGAACACTACATTTTCAAAGCTGTCTATTTGCATTCTTTTCCAGATCCTATATAAAGTTGAAAGCAAGTTCTTTCATTACTTAGCATTTCTGGCTTTGGGATCACCAAAGTATAGAGAAAAATATGTGGTGGAGAGATTATTTAAAAGGTGCAAAATGTCGAATTCCCACGGACAGAAATTATAAAACCCAGGATAGAATCTGCAGGGATGAATGTTAGCGTGGCATTCAAACAATAATGTATTTACTGTATTTTCTGCTAAAATTGAAGGCTGAAATAACATATAATTCTCAAATGCTGGTACTTTCCTCAAAGGTTGAAAGGGAAGACTCGGAAGCATGAGCACGCCTTATTAATTACATGAAAAAAAAACAGGACAATTTTAATGTTATAGGATGGACTGCAAGTAAAAGGGAGACTGAAGAAAAAAAATAATTACACCTTATTGGGATAGAACAAAATAAAATACTGACTAAATGCTAGTTAACCAGAATCTGCATCAGAAAATATGTACATTTTAAAAGTGAATCACAGAACATTCTCCCCACAAAACCTTTCAAAAGAACTTTTGCTTTCTCTTTCCCAAATTCTCTCCTATGCTACCGGATTGAAACAATTGATTAAAGAGAAAACTAAAAATTAACTTGAAGGGATACTGTAATGCGTAACACAATTGCAGGGGCATTCTTAGTTGTATCACTATGACCATTAGTTACTACATATTCCATACAGGTATTAAATGCAATTGGTAGAAACTTTAGGAAAAAAAAAGAATATATCAATAGTTTTTGACGGGATAAAATCTGATGCAGCAGGGAAGTTGAAAAACCCTTCTTGTTCAATATCTACATAGTGGAAAATTTTTTATATAGCGCAAAAAGATATTTAATCTATCCAGTACTCTCATTTCTAAGTGCAATGCTTTGTTACAGTTTAATAATTAAGGTAGCTGTCTCATCCAAGAAAATACTATTTTTAACAACAGTGATATATATAGTTAATAATAGTGCTTAAAATTTAATTACACCTATTCAAGATTTTAAAATGTCATGATGTTGGAAGCTTTTTTACTCTCTACACAAAAATCCATCACAGAATGAAATGCTTACACACAATTATAATACATACATTTTTGAAAACTAATATGGTCTAAAAATACCATAATCAAATTATGCAGTGTACTTATAGAAGAAGGAAACTTCTAGACAGATTGGTTAAAGCTTATATTAAAATTCAAACAGAATTTTAAAAGAGAGGCCAGGAAAAATCAAACAACATGCACCATTTTAATTTTCTGTGGAATACAGAGGTGAGGAGAATTTTATACTTCTAAAACATTTATTCTCAGCTGTTATATTCTTATTAACATGCATGTCCCAATGTCTGAACAAAATTTTTATGCAGGTATTTTTTTCTTAATTTCATCCCATCACATATAGAATAGTCACAGGTATGGCATTAATAGTTTGGACTCAAACTAACATTTTGATATTTATATAAAGAAACTAACGAAAAGAAAACTGGGATACATGAAGTAAGCAATTAGTTCTAAATCTAAATAGCAGAGGCAATTTCAATATTTTCAATTTCTAAATCAACTAAGCAAAATCTTCAAACAGCATGCGAGTCCAAATAAAATAAATGAATACTTTCAAAACAAAAAAGAAACACCAACTCACCAAATGCAACCCATACTAATTGATTCGGTTAGAGGCATGTTATCTAAAGGAAGGAGGAAAGAAAAAAAACATTAGTTCTCTTATTGGGGTTTATCCATGGCATTAGGATAACTTTAGGATACAGTGAAACTAATTATGTAATATTTCCAATATTAATGCGGCACAATTCATGTATAAGCATAGGGTGATAAAAAGCTAACCCTGAAGTTCTACAAATCTATTTTCCAACGAACAATTTTATACACATTTTAAATGAACACTACATTTTCAAAGCTGTCTATTTGCATTCTTTTCCAGATCCTATATAAAGTTGAAAGCAAGTTCTTTCATTACTTAGCATTTCTGGCTTTGGGATCACCAAAGTATAGAGAAAAATATGTGGTGGGGAGATTATTTAAAAGGTGCAAAATGTCGAATTCCCACGGACAGAAATTATAAAACCCAGGATAGAATCTGCAGGGATGAATGTTAGTGTGGCATTCAAACAATAATGTATTTACTGTATTTTCTGCTAAAATTAAAGGCTGAAATAACATATAATTCTCAAATGCTGGTACTTTCCTCAAAGGTTGAAAGGGAAGACTCGGAAGCATGAGCACGCCTTATTAATTACATGAAAAAAAAACAGGACAATTTTAATGTTATAGGATGGACTGCAAGTAAAAGGGAGACTGAAGAAAAAAAATAATTACACCTTATTGGGATAGAACAAAATAAAATACTGACTAAATGCTAGTTAACCAGAATCTGCATCAGAAAATATGTACATTTTAAAAGTGAATGACAGAACATTCTCCCCACAAAACATTTCAAAAGAACTTTTGCTTTCTCTTTCCCAAATTCTCTCCTATGCTACCGGATTGAAACAATTGATTAAAGAGAAAACTAAAAATTAACTTGAAGGGATACTGTAATGCGTAACACAATTGCAGGGGCATTCTTAGTTGTATCACTATGACCATTAGTTACTACATATTCCATACAGGTATTAAATGCAATTGGCAGAAACTTTAGGAAAAAAAAAGAATATATCAATAGTTTTTGACGGGATAAAATCTGATGCAGCAGGGAAGTTGAAAAACCCTTCTTGTTCAATATCTACATAGTGGAAAATTTTTTATATAGCGCAAAAAGATATTTAATCTATCCAGTACTCTCATTTCTAAGTGCAATGCTTTGTTACAGTTTAATAATTAAGGTAGCTGTCTCATCCAAGAAAAGACTATTTTTAACAACAGTGATATATATAGTTAATAATAGTGCTTAAAATTTAATTACACCTATTCAAGATTTTAAAATGTCATGATGTTGGAAGCTTTTTTACTCTCTACACAAAAATCCATCACAGAATGAAATGCTTACACACAATTATAATACATACATTTTTGAAAACTAATATGGTCTAAAAATACCATAATCAAATTATGCAGTGTACTTATAGAAGAAGGAAACTTCTAGACAGATTGGTTAAAGCTTATATTAAAATTCAAACAGAATTTTAAAAGAGAGGCCAGGAAAAATCAAACAACATGCACCATTTTAATTTTCTGTGGAATACAGAGGTGAGGAGAAATTCATACTTCTAAAACATTTATTCTCAGCTGTTATATTCTTATTAACATGCATGTCCCAATGTCTGAACAAAATTTTTATGCAGGTATTTTTTTCTTAATTTCATCCCATCACATATAGAATAGTCACAGGTATGGCATTAATAGTTTGGACTCAAACTAACATTTTGATATTTATATAAAGAAACTAACGAAAAGAAAACTGGGATACATGAAGTAAGCAATTAGTTCTAAATCTAAATAGCAGAGGCAATTTCAATATTTTCAATTTCTAAATCAACTAAGCAAAATCTTCAAACAGCATGCGAGTCCAAATAAAATAAATGAATACTTTCAAAACAAAAAAGAAACACCAACTCACCAAATGCAACCCATACTAATTGATTCGGTTAGAGGCATGTTATCTAAAGGAAGGAGGAAAGAAAAAAAACATTAGTTCTCTTATTGGGGTTTATCCATGGCATTAGGATAACTTTAGGATACAGTGAAACTAATTATGTAATATTTCCAATATTAATGCGGCACAATTCATGTATAAGCATAGGGTGATAAAAAGCTAACCCTGAAGTTCTACAAATCTATTTTCCAACGAACAATTTTATACACATTTTAAATGAACACTACATTTTCAAAGCTGTCTATTTGCATTCTTTTCCAGATCCTATATAAAGTTGAAAGCAAGTTCTTTCATTACTTAGCATTTCTGGCTTTGGGATCACCAAAGTATAGAGAAAAATATGTGGTGGGGAGATTATTTAAAAGGTGCAAAATGTCGAATTCCCACGGACAGAAATTATAAAACCCAGGATAGAATCTGCAGGGATGAATGTTAGTGTGGCATTCAAACAATAATGTATTTACTGTATTTTCTGCTAAAATTTAAGGCTGAAATAACATATAATTCTCAAATGCTGGTACTTTCCTCAAAGGTTGAAAGGGAAGACTCGGAAGCATGAGCACGCCTTATTAATTACATGAAAAAAAAAAATTTTAATGTTATAGGATGGACTGCAAGTAAAAGGTAGACTGAAGAAAAAAAATAATTACACCTTATTGGGATAGAACAAAATAAAATACTGACTGAATGCTAGTTAACCAGAATCTGCATCAGAAAATATGTACATTTTAAAAGTGAATCACAGAACATTCTCCCCACAAAACCTTTCAAAAGAATTTTTGCTTTCTCTTTCCCAAATTCTCTCCTATGCTACCGGATTGAAACAATTGATTTAAGAGAAAACTAAAAATTATCTTGAAGGGATACTGTAATGCGTAACACAATTGCAGGGGCATTCTTAGTTGTATCACTATGACCATTAGTTACTACATATTCCATACAGGTATTAAATGCAATTGGCAGAAACTTTAGGAAAAAAAAAGAATATATCAATAGTTTTTGACGGGATAAAATCTGATGCAGCAGGGAAGTTGAAAAACCCTTCTTGTTCAATATCTACATAGTGGAAAATTTTTTATATAGCGCAAAAAGATATTTAATCTATCCAGTACTCTCATTTCTAAGTGCAATGCTTTGTTACAGTTTAATAATTAAGGTAGCTGTCTCATCCAAGAAAAGACTATTTTTAACAACAGTGATATATATAGTTAATAATAGTGCTTAAAATTTAATTACACCTATTCAAGATTTTAAAATGTCATGATGTTGGAAGCTTTTTTACTCTCTACACAAAAATCCATCACAGAATGAAATGCTTACACACAATTATAATACATACATTTTTGAAAACTAATATGGTCTAAAAATACCATAATCAAATTATGCAGTGTACTTATAGAAGAAGGAAACTTCTAGACAGATTGGTTAAAGCTTATATTAAAATTCAAACAGAATTTTAAAAGAGAGGCCAGGAAAAATCAAACAACATGCACCATTTTAATTTTCTGTGGAATACAGAGGTGAGGAGAAATTCATACTTCTAAAACATTTATTCTCAGCTGTTATATTCTTATTAACATGCATGTCCCAATGTCTGAACAAAATTTTTATGCAGGTATTTTTTTCTTAATTTCATCCCATCACATATAGAATAGTCACAGGTATGGCATTAATAGTTTGGACTCAAACTAACATTTTGATATTTATATAAAGAAACTAACGAAAAGAAAACTGGGATACATGAAGTAAGCAATTAGTTCTAAATCTAAATAGCAGAGGCAATTTCAATATTTTCAATTTCTAAATCAACTAAGCAAAATCTTCAAACAGCATGCGAGTCCAAATAAAATAAATGAATACTTTCAAAACAAAAAAGAAACACCAACTCACCAAATGCAACCCATACTAATTGATTCGGTTAGAGGCATGTTATCTAAAGGAAGGAGGAAAGAAAAAAAACATTAGTTCTCTTATTGGGGTTTATCCATGGCATTAGGATAACTTTAGGATACAGTGAAACTAATTATGTAATATTTCCAATATTAATGCGGCACAATTCATGTATAAGCATAGGGTGATAAAAAGCTAACCCTGAAGTTCTACAAATCTATTTTCCAACGAACAATTTTATACACATTTTAAATGAACACTACATTTTCAAAGCTGTCTATTTGCATTCTTTTCCAGATCCTATATAAAGTTGAAAGCAAGTTCTTTCATTACTTAGCATTTCTGGCTTTGGGATCACCAAAGTATAGAGAAAAATATGTGGTGGGAGATTATTTAAAAGGTGCAAAATGTCGAATTCCCACGGACAGAAATTATAAAACCCAGGATAGAATCTGCAGGGATGAATGTTAGTGTGGCATTCAAACAATAATGTATTTACTGTATTTTCTGCTAAAATTTAAGGCTGAAATAACATATAATTCTCAAATGCTGGTACTTTCCTCAAAGGTTGAAAGGGAAGACTCGGAAGCATGAGCACGCCTTATTAATTACATGGAAAAAAAAACAGGACAATTTTAATGTTATAGGATGGACTGCAAGTAAAAGGGAGACTGAAGAAAAAAAATAATTACACCTTATTGGATAGAACAAAATAAAATACTGACTGAATGCTAGTTAACCAGAATCTGCATCAGTAAATATGTACATTTTAAAAGTGAATCACAGAACATTCTCCCCACAAAACCTTTCAAAAGAATTTTTGCTTTCTCTTTCCCAAATTCTCTCCTATGCTACCGGATTGAAACAATTGATTAAAGAGAAAACTAAAAATTATCTTGAAGGGATACTGTAATGCGTAACACAATTGCAGGGGCATTCTTAGTTGTATCACTATGACCATTAGTTACTACATATTCCATACAGGTATTAAATGCAATTGGCAGAAACTTTAGGAAAAAAAAGAATATATCAATAGTTTTTGATGGGATAAAATCTGACGCAGCAGGGAAGTTGAAAAACCCTTCTTGTTCAATCATCCTACATAGTGGAAAATTTTTATATAAGCGCAAAAAGATATTTAATCTATCCAGTACTCCCATTTCTAAGTGCAATGCTTTGTTACAGTTTAATAATTAAGGTAGCTGTCTCATCCAAGAAATACTATTTTTAACAACAGTGATATATATAGTTAATAATAGTGCTTAAAATTTAATTACACCTATTCAAGATTTTAAAATGTCATGATGTTGGAAGCTTTTTTACTCTCTACACAAAAATCCATCACAGAATGAAATGCTTACACACAATTATAATACATACATTTTTGAAAACTAATATGGTCTAAAAATACCATAATCAAATTATGCAGTGTACTTATAGAAGAAGGAAACTTCTAGACAGATTGGTTAAAGCTTATATTAAAATTCAAACAGAATTTTAAACAAGAGGCCAGGAAAAATCAAACAACATGCA